>VWZE01017341.1:243467-259390 GCA_013396675.1 Eubucco bourcierii | reverse complement strand
GTTGGGTTTGGGTTTTTTTTTTTTTTTTTTTTTTTGTTATGGGGTTGGAGTTGTTTGTGGGTGGGGTTTGTTTGTTTTTTTTTTTTTTGTTGGGCGGTTGTTTGGATTTTTTTTGTTTTTTTAATAGACTAGATATAAGATTAACTGCATGAAAGAAACATAAGATTTCCTTCAATTGTTTTTGGTGTGGTTGTACCCTACCCTGTTGTGTTGTCCTGGTCCCCCTAGTTTAGCTCTCAAGCTTTATATCCTCAGAGAACACTCCAGTCCTGAGGCAGCTGCAGTTTTTCTTAGGCCAACCCTACTATACAATGGAGCAAAACTGAAATTAATTTTTTTTTTCCCAGACCTTGTAAAAAACATAGGTCTTAATTAATGCAGCCACTTTGATACCTTCCCATGTTTCTCTGTGATGTTTGTTAAAAATAATTCTAATTTACAGTACAAAAAGACCACTGAAGTGTTTATTTCTTTACTTATTTTACTAGTGAATAGGACTGTCTAGTAGAGAATATGACTTCAGAAATTTCTACTTCCTCGTTCAGCAACAATGTTGGAAGTACCTTTTAAAGCAGAATACAACTATCTTGTTTGCAGAGATAGGCATATTGTGTTCCCTTGAATAATAATTAAAAAAAAAAATAGAAACTTGCTTTGTTCTTAAGATAAGACAGTTTCTATTCTGTCCTTGTACAAAGTCTACAGCTGTGGGTTGGGAGGAATCCCAGGGACCAGGTAGTCTGTGCCTCTGTGCTGATGTGAGGTCAAGTGTACTCAACCCTTCCTAGCACGCGTTCTGCTAGTGTCTGCTCTTGAAAACCTTCAGGGATGGTTTTCCGTTCTCTTTAGTTTGTCTGACTTTGTTTCATCTCTTTTCTAGTGCCTTCATGACTTCCTCCAGCATTTAAGCTGAGGATTAGTTATTGCAAATTAAGCTAAAGTTCTTGTTTTCCTGTTCCTAGCAACCATGAAAAATAATTGCTTGTTGTCTTCTTTGTTTGGCTTGAAAAATTATATTATGTTTGCTTCTGGCATTATTATTTTGTTGTTTTCCTAATCAAATATGGCAACTGTTTTCTTCTAAATTTTCTATATGACAATTTGTTGTAGTAGAAATAAGAGTCCAACAGATCAGAGTTTTGATGACATTTTATTAGAGCTGCAAACTAGAGTTTATATACTTAGTGTAATTATATTTACAGCATCCATTCTTACATATAGGAATGCTCTTTAATTTCACTCTGTCCTTTCCAGAGCCCTCTTGCATACTCAACACGTGGGTTTTCTGCACCCCTTCTAAAGCTGGTTTTTACCATAGTGTTCCTCTGGTTTGACATGAACAGCTGCTCAGTCAAAAAGACAGAGAGACAGGCTGAAAAATGCTGAAAGGAAAATTAAAATTCTTAGCATGTTTTTGACTCCTGCATAAAGAAACGAACAAAAGCACAAGAGACGTTCCTGTGGGATGCTGGAGAGGCTCAGGGCTGTAGACACCAGTCAGATCATGATGGTCATCTAGAAAACCTCATCCTGCGTTTTCTACAAACATCTCGAGTCTACTGGCTGAGACAGGGCAATAATATTTTCCTTAGCAGGGGATGTCTCTTTACAAAACGATTTCGAATGGTTGATAATATCATGTTACTGCTGTGGATTGTTTAATCGAGTACTAATGTGGGGAGAAAAAAAAAAAATCGTAAACATTATCTCTAGTAGCTGCTGTGTCCTCCCCCTCCCTTTGTTCAGCTACCTTGCACCGTTTTCCAACCCAGTGTCTTGTGCTCCTTATGTGCACTCAGCAGCAAAGATGTTTGCCTTTTCCCACCGCAGGTATTCAGCCAGAAGGCCAGGGAATCCCCCACTACTTCTGTGGTCAAGGTTCGTCCTAACGTTTTAACGTTCGTTAATGATACACCTCAGCAGATTGAGGGCTGACTGGTGTAAGTCAAGAAAATTGACCGAAACAATGTTCTCTAAGTGGCCGTCTCTTCAAAACTGCATCTTTTGATAATTCATCCCCGTGTCACTGTGGCTGTGAACAGCAGCTGTAACGAGAGCAGAATAATGTAGGAATTTTGGTTGCACTTGTGAGTGTTGAAGTGAAGAAAATATTTCATTTAGGCTGTGAGCGGAATAGCCGGTTTCTTTCCCGAGGAGAATAAGCACAAAGCTCAGCTGAAATTACTCCATGTTTGTTGCATTTGCATTCAGCAGGAGAGCCTCAACCTTGCTGAATCACTGATTGTGGTTTACTTTCCTACAATAGTGAGAGGTGATGGATATGAATAATGCTGAGGTCTAGATGTGTGTAATTCTTTTGGTGTATTTATTCTCATGGATACGCGGGACCTTGCCATGTCAACAGCAATTCCTCCCTTCCCCCCATCAGTCATTTCTAAAGCTATTTGCATGTGAATCCCTATAGGCACCCCTTGCAACACTGGGGCTGACCTGCTAAAAGTAGGTCTCCTAGGCTTTCAATCATCTTGCCACACATAATAGCTAAATAATCCTGCCTGCCTGCAAGAAAATGACCTGCAAACTGACGGAAAGGGCAGATGAAGGTTCTTAACCAGTGTAACTGCTCAGACAGGCACATTGATGCACAGCAACAGATCACAGAAAAGCTATGAAACTGCTGCCAGATAGCACTCAGTGAAGTGCTCAAGGTATCGACTGTCCTGCTGATGTTAGGGAAGGGTCCATAGCGTTTGCTCACATAGAGATTCCTCTGTGTTACCCTGCTTCCTAACAAGTGTCTCTGCTGGCCATCACAGCTGGTTAACGAAATTAATTCTTCACGTTAGATAATGTGTTATTAGGTCTTGCAACTCAGATAACAGAACCTGACAATTGTGCTAAAGCATGGCTGCGAAAACCTTGTCTGAAAGCTCAGCACGGCACACTGTAGTGTGAAAGATGAGTCACATCAGATAGTGTCATGCTAAACACTGTCAGGTATTCAAATCTCTTAATTATGCTGAAAGTGGAGTTTCACCCATAGCCTATTGTAACAATTCCACCACAGAGAGCAATGAGGCAGCAGCTTTGTGACATTTGTAGCACTGTTTTCACTCAGAGTCTCAAAGCTGTGAGTGCAACTGCTGCTGGCAACCAGAATGGCTTGAACTGAGTAGGGCAAAACGGCATTCACATAAGGAACAGGAGGTGGTGGTGGTGAAATCTATGAAAAGTTGTAGGGAATACCTTTTGGAAAAGTGTGCTCAGGTTCATTAACATGCAACTTAATAATACTCTCCTTGTGCTGCAGCATTTACTTTTGGTTATGTAGTAAACATAGGCTTACTGGAACAATTCACAGTGCTGTCTCAGCAGGATAACTCATAACATGGAGCAAAATTAGCCAAGGGTGAGCTGATCATTTGACATCCTGCCTTTATCAAACTTTCACCACATTTCACAGTGCAATGCAGCAAATNTCCCCCCCCCCCCCTTCCTATTAATTACAGGGTAAATGACTTCTTGGAAGTTTCAGTCAGTGCAATGTGCTCCTCGTCATTTTTCAGCTGAGCAGTGAAAAAAAATCAATAAAACTTCTTTTTCAAAGTGTTAACATAAATACACCCTTGCTATTGTTCGCAATATTGTGACAGGATGCTCCAGAACATGGTTGTCTGGGTGCCAATTATCATATCTGTATAGAGAAGTGGAAAAAATAGCCTATTTTACTTTTTTTCTAGACACATTTACTCTTTTATCTCCTCATGGAAGAGCCTGTACAGCTACAGAACTGTTTAGACAAGCCATGAAACTTTGAGGTTACTAAGCCTGCTATCGCCACACTGAAGTGTCCAACAGTCACCAGGATTCCCTTAATAAAGTGACTGTTGAGACTAGGCCCTCAGGTTTTTCACAGGGAAAAGTGATACCACAAGAGAAGAAAAAGAATCTGCTGAGGAAAGGATTTGTCCCTCGTGTATTTTTTTTTTTTTTAAAATTTTATATGTGGTCCCCCACAAAGGGGGTTTGGCAGTTTTATTTTTGGCTTTGCTGTGGGTTTTAGAGGAAAGGAGGGAGCTCAATCAGCTGAGTCTGAGCTCCCTAGCAATTGGTTATGCTTGCCCAGGTTCAGGTTGATGTTAAACCCAGTTAGAAATGTTGAAGGCAGTGCTGTTTTAGGGACAATGGTGATGGCAACATGGAAAGACAGATCAGTTGTAGAACAAACAGCGCAAGAAAGGAGGAGGGCTTCACAGGGACTGCCTAAGGACTTGTAGGTGAAGCTGGAAGCTGAGTGGAAAAAGTGGTTACAAGCCAAAACAGATCTGGGGGCTGAGCCGGAACAGTGGCTGCTTATAACTTCATAAAGAAGATAATAGCTTTTGAATTGTACTTTTTTTCCTCTTTTTACCAGAAAAAAAATGCACAGTCCAAGCTCCTATTGTGACTTGTGTAGGTGTGTAGCACAAGGGTAGATTGTGGCTATGTCCTGAAGGTAATGCCTCTTCTCTTGGTGATGTTTTGGAACTGTAGTGCAGCTGGACTCTTGAGAAGCAACCATATATTCTGTGGTTAGCCTTTGTTCCCTGTGATGAATAATCTAAGAAGGTGGCAAATTGTAGGCAAAAGTTCAATGCCAAAAGTGTGTGCTTATAGGTAGGAGGAAGAGATCACTTCTTAGGAAAACAAGTAGAAGTTTCTACTATTTAGTGGTGGACTTGGCAGTGGTAGTAACAGTTAGACTCGATGGCCTTAAAGATCTTTTCCAGCCTAAATGATTCTGTGATTCTTTACTGTTGACAGCTTTTGAAAACTGTTATTTAAAAGTTTTTTGTTTGAGTTACTAGGACTACAGAAAAAGACAATTGCTACTTCCTTGAATATCAGTATTTTGCATCTAAAATGTAACTCTCACGTTGCATCTTGTCCTCCAGCATGCTTGGTAAAAGGATGTTTGTTTTGAAATTCAACAGTAGTCTTGCTCACACTTTCAAAGTAATTTCATTCAGCTTCATCTACTGATGTTATGTACCATTTTTATACACTCATATAATGTCCTCTCATCACTGTCTAGATGGATAAAAATCGAAGATGAGGCCTTTGTCTCAGCTGATGTTCAGTTATCTAGTTGATATGGATTTGCTGTTAAATTGTTTTATGCAAGAAAAGTGGAGAGCAAATACAATCAACTCTATTACCCTAAAGATGCAGCATGTGTGCGTTTTCCCTTCTTCCCTTCCTAGTGCAATGTGAAAGGATGCTTGGAAACTGCATTGATGGGTCACAATAGATACTGGTAATAGAAACCAGTTCTCCTGTGCCAAACTAACAAAAGCAGGGGGAAAGTCTCCTAAAGCAAACATCGTGGTCTATGGCAGCAGAAGTTGAAAGACTGGACCTGCCTAATGACAGCCTGCAAGTCCTTGCTGAATGAATTTGTACAAAGCACTAATGAAGACAAACAGTCTATTTAGGCGCTGGAAAGCTCCCATTCAGCCAGCAGCTGGCATCAGTGTTGTCAGTCAAGAAGACATAAGCAAGTGACAAATAACTGAATATGTGGAAAAAAATTAGATGACAATGAGCTGACTTCTCATTAGCACTTCTTTTCTTCTTCTTTAGATTTTATAAACGCGTTATTCAGGGCTGGTTGTACCGGCCTCATAAATGCCAATAAGTCACCTCTGAAGTAGTGTGCAGATGGGAAGCTGCTGCCCGGGTGGGAGAATGGTTCCAGCTCCACAGGAGCCAGGCCCTTTGCATCTCAAGACCTTCACAGCTCTCTGTGTTCCCGAAGTAAGTTCTGTGGGACACAAGAAAAAAAACGAATCCTGCGTGAGTAGGGTTGCTGTGATGTGCTAACAGGCTTTTCTTGTTCTGATTAAAAAGAAAGCCATTTTAATGAGAACTAGAGGAAGGATTACTGTGTTCTTTAAAGTGTTCTTTAAAGTAGTATTTCAGCCCTAAAGTGCAGCATCAAAGTCCAACAGTCGATTTATTTTTGTCGTCTTTTCCTTCCCCTCTTTCCCCCCCTCCCCCCTTTTCTTTTAATTCTTCATACATCTCTTGTGTTCTTCTTCAGATAAAGGAAATTAATAAATAGCTGTAAACTAGAAGCATTTAAAAATGTTACAGAATTTTCTGGACAGACCTTCTGCTGTAGAACAGGACTCTCAGCAGTATAAATAACCCTGAGCTGTAGTAATTTGTATTGAGCATCACATCCAGTGGAAAACAAACAAACGGGGCTGTTTGGTACAACAGTTAATTTTGTATTGTAGAAACTGGAATACAATACAAAGAGGACTTTTGCAGCCAAACATTCTCTTTAAGCACCTGAAAGCTGTTCGAGATTCAGTGTTTGGTTTCAGTATCTTACTTCCCTTCTTCCCCCTATGTCTTTGTCAGATCAGACTTGCTCTGCACAGTCACATTTTCAGTTGGGTCATCAATATAAATTCAGGTGGTAAAAAGCAAACAGATCCCACAGTGGAAATGTTTTGAGCTGCTTGTGGCTTTCCAAGCTTCTCCACTTAAAGCAAGAGTGAATTGGGCTACACTCGCCCACGATATCCCTATGTGATGTTTGACTTCAATGACAGTTTAAGACCTAAAGCAGAACATGGGATTTCACACAGTATCACCAAGGTTGGAAGAGACCTCAAAGATCATCAAGTCCAACCTGATGAACTTCCTTCATTCTAAATTGAAGTGGCCAGTCCAACAGCACATGACAATTTTCCAGTCTTTAGACATTGTGTTGTATGGGAGTAGTTTGTTATTTTTTGTGTGTTTTGTTCTCCCTCCACCCCCCAAAATCACTTGGCAACTCATCTCTCAGTACTTTTGCTTATCATGCTGTACATTTTTCAGTTTAATAGGACTGAAAGATGTGTGTGTATTTGTGCTCTTGTGGCCAAAAAGGCCAGTGCCATTCTGGGTTGTATTAGAAGAGCTGTGGTTAGTAGATCAGGAGAGGTTTTCTTCCTTCTCTACTCTGCCCTGGTGAGGCTGTATCTGAAATATTGTGTCCAGTTCTGGGCCCCTCAGTTCAGGAAGGACCTCAGGGAAGTGCTTGAAAGAGTCCAGCACAGAGCCACAAAAATGGTAAAGGAGAGGAGAGACTAAGAGAGCTGAGGCTCTTTAGTTTTGAGAGGAGGAGCCTGAGGGGTGACCTCATTCATGTTTGTAAATATGTAAAAGGGTGAGTGTCAACACGATGGAGCCAGGCTCTGCTCAGTGATGCCCTATGACATCACTGGGCAGAGCCCAGGACAAGGGGCAATGGGTGGAAGTTGAGGCATAGGAAGTTCCACAGAAACATAAGGGGGAATTTTTTCATTGTGAAGGTGACAGAACACTGGAACAGGTTGCCCAGAGGGGTTGTGGAGTCTTCCTCTCTGGGGATATTCAAAACATACCTGGATATGTTCCTGTGTGATCTGCTCTAGGTGATCCTGCTCTGGCAGGGGAGTTGGACTGGATGATGTTTTGAGGTCCCTTTCAGCTCCTGACAGTCTATGATTCTGTGGTATGTATAGATGGTGTTTCCATTTTCAAAAGGTTGCTTCTGCTCCTCTGAGGACAGAATTGCAACAGTCAGCTGGTAGATCCATTTCTTCCATGTGCTTCAAATCCACCACAACAGATTAAAATCATTACTTACAGAGGATTTATAGTACTACTTGCTCTCCTTTCTCTCCCTTCCTGCATAATCATGAGTAGTCTTAAGTACCTACAGGCATTTGAAAAAAATCCCACTTGATGCTTATTTACTGTTCTGAAATAGTGTTGAAAATACAGCCCTTAACCTTTTCATGTCTGTGGAAGATGATGATAATACTTTCTTACTTTCACTGGAGGAATTTTGCACAGCTGGGGGAACCTGGGCTTTCCCAGTAATACCCAGTGTGAGGTTAGAAACCAACCAACCAAAGGATCTGCTTAGTGCAACCTCTTTCAGTGCAGTCAACCATGTTCAAGAGATGCCTTTCCCCACCGTGTGATAGAAGGCACATGCTTTTGCTGCCCTATCTCACTGTGGAGGTGTTGATTTTTCTCTGACTCTAAGAGAAAGTTCAAATTTTACAGTACAGTAGAGATGATGCAATTTTAGGCTGCTGCCAAAAAGTTGCTTTTGTGTGTTGCCTTTCCCTCTCCTTATGTGGGTTTTTGTCTGAGCACCGAACCAGCTGTGCCCTGGCTGCAGCTCTGGGCTCTCTGATCTCAAGGACTGCCTTTCTTCTGCTTCTCTTTGTACTCTTACTGATGTTTGTCCTATTTCAACTAACCTGCACAGATGCTCCCAAGAGTAGAGAGAAACTCAAGGGTATGTGTTTGCACTAGCTCACTGGAAGGGTCTTCTGACAATCTCTCCTATTTGGATTAGTGTTAATGCTGCCCTGAACTGATCACTGCAACTTCCCTTCCTCCTTTTCAAGTTAATTGTTTGACATGCTGTGACTTTATGGAAATACTGAATGACCTGTGATAAATCAAGTTAAAATAATAAATAATCCAAAACTCCAAACCCTGTCGTTCTCGGAGGTAATGTATTTTCCTGCTAATGAGCCCGGTACTCCTGAGAGATGGTAACTGGTGCTTTATTATGTGTATTACATGGAGGTTTGGATTTGTGCGTGTTTTAGCAGTATATCTATCCACAAATACACACTGAATCAGCCCCTTTCTCCTTGCAGTGAGAATCCATGGTGGCAGCTCTTGAAAGTATCTCCCAACAAGAAGTATTCCAGGCAGTCAAAGCAAAGTGACGCTGCAAGCACTGTCCTGGGTCTGGATCAGCCTTTTGCTGCTTTCCATTAGGGTATTGAATCATACAGGGTTTTACACAGCCAGTGCCTAACCTACTTTCATGATAAGCAATGGCAGTTGCAATATTACCCTTTTTTTTGGTTTGTTTTAAAGGGTTCTAAGGTCAGTAGTGTGCAATTGGTGCTAAAGCAGATGTGTGTCTTTACAATTCTTCTATTAACACATCCCACTTTGCCTCTGCTATTTTTAAATTGATTATAAAAATTAATTGCTGTTCAATATTTTAGTGCCTTGAAATCCAAGGCACAAAGTAGTATTCTGTCCTCAGATAACTTGTATTCCACATGGGCTGTAGACTACTTTGCTTCTATTTGAACAATCAGCTTCCCATTGATTTTAGGGTGACACGCTGAATTGGAATTAGATGGTTAAATAAGCATATTGGAATGAGCCCTGCAGTGTTAATCAAGAAAATGAATAAATGATAAAAGTAGTGACTAAAGAGGGATAAAGAGAGAGAAGGAAATATATAGTGTGAGTTGGTGCTCTTCAGCCTGGAGAAGAGAAGGCTTTGAGAAGCCTTGTAGTAGCCTTCCAGTAACTGAAGGGGACCTACAGGAGGGCTGGGGAGGGACTGTTTACAAGGTCTTGTAAGGATGAGGAGTAATGGATTTAAACTGTCAGAGAGGAGATTTAAGCTAGATGTTAGGAAAGGGCTCATTTCCAGTGAGGGTGGTGAGACACTGGCATGGGTTGCTCAGGGAGGTTGTGGAGCACAGAATCACCAAATGTCTTCTTTGATCACATTCAGTGATTCTGTGCTCCACAATCTCCCTGGAGGTGTTCAAGGCCAGGTTGGACGAGGCCTTGAGTGACCTGTACTACTGGGAGGTGTCCCTGCCTATTATTACAGGGGGTTGGAACTAGATGATCTTTGAGGTCCCTTCCAATCTAAACCATTCTGTGATAAGTTAAATCCCTGCCTAGGATCAGGTCTCTTGACTTTCTGGCCCTGCCATGGGTTGTCTGTGTTTTCACCTTTTTTAGCAGAAGAAATAGATGAAGTAGGGACAGGTTGGTTTGGTGGCGTTTGTTGTTTGCTTGTTTGTTGTTTTTGTTTGGTTGGGTTTTTGTTTGTTTTTTTTGTTGTGTTTTTTTCTGGTTTGGATATGTTTTGTATTGTTTTTGATTTTGGATTGCAAAGTTTTTCGGCTATGGCATCTTACTGTTAATAAGTATGACAGACAGTACATCATAGAGTCTTAATTTTGGTAGCAGACTCAAAATAGTGCTCGGACAGTGTTTAATGATGATCACAATGGGAAGATGCAGATTTAGCACTACACAAAATTGGGAAATGCTTCTTTTGTGATGTGGGCAATGTTGATGGAATTCTATCCTTCTGGTTGAGACCATAGCCACATCTGTTGTCTTTTTTTTTTTCTGAGGTGTGCTTTTTACGTTGTTTTCAGCAAAGGAGAAATGGTTGTAGAGTCTTGGAGAAATACACTAAGGGGAACTACCTGAGGCTGGTTTCCTCCGAAACATGCCTACAGCATCTTGAGTTCTATAGCCTGTGCCAATGTGTGATTGAGACTATCAGGAAGTTCCCAGGTTAGGCTTAGGATCTGCAAGGATTTGAGTGATGATCCAGCAGGTTTAAATATCTCTGGTCTATAAGTACCAGAATAGCATCAAATTATTTCTATCAGCATGAGGGGAAAAAAGCATAAATGGAAAAAATAAATCTATCAAGGGGTGATTTTGGTGGTAGAAGAATAAATCAACAGGCAGATAAGCCTTCTGTTGGAAATAAAAAAGGAAGAGACCAACCCTGGAGGTATAAATTCACTTATCCTGTCAACAGGAATGATGCTATAAAGAATTCAAAATAGAAATTTTCTATTGCAAGAATCATGACTGTCTTTGCACAGCACTTGTGATGTGATGTGATAAAGGTTTTTCTTTTTTTCTGTGTGGTCCTATTTGACTACAATGCTAGGAGAGCCTGGCCACATTCCATATATAATTAATTGCAGCTTTGGTTTCAGATTGCAGCCGGATCAGGCTACCTCTAGCCCTTGCACTTGTTCGCATCTTTAGATAGCTTTCCACCATGCCAGCTGGTGAGTGAATGAAGCCTTTCACAGCAAGCCTAATAGGCATGAATGGTTGAGTCATTCTCCTTGTTGGCTCTCTAGTTAATCTAGTGACAAACAAGGTTGGAGCTGATGCAGTTGACGTTCTCTTTATCGTCTGTGTTTTCAACATAAACATTGAGTGTAAAGGGATTTCATCTTTCTGCCAGCTTATTGCTGTTTCTTGCTGGTTTTGGGAAGAAAGCAATTTTTTTCTTTTAATGAAGAGACAGCAGTAAAAGTTGCTATGTATTATTGTCGCCTGTTTATTTTTAGTTTCCAGCAGACAGTTGAATACCTGAGGTGATGTGGTCAGGTTCCAAGTTCTACAATTTTATTTCTTTTGAGGTTTGATTCTCTCTATTCTCATAAATGATTTCTGCAGTGCCTATGAATTGAACTCATACTAAGCTATCACTTCATTCTTGCCTGCTTAAAGGAATGTGTTTCAGAGATGGTATTTATTTATGCAGTATACTAGCCTAAATAAAATTACAAGGTGTGTGTGTGGGAAAGATGTATTTTCTTAAAGAGAGATGTTATAAATGTGAAAATTACTATCTTTAACAGTCTTTGATAGATGCATAAAGCAGAAAATGTGTTCTAATTAGGAAATGCAACAGTAGAAACTATTCTTTCTAGGAATTGTTTTCAATTCCTTATGTAGAAACCAAATTTTCCCTAAAGTACTTCTGCAATTGTTCTTACTAGATTCTAAAAGGTAACCTAACTGTAGATAGCCTGGAGTAAAAAAATCATCAGAAACGCAAATACATTCAATGTAGAATATGAAACACGTGTGTTTTCATGAATGCTTTTGCTCAATGATGGTATTTTAAAATATTTTAGTTTTGGTTTTTTTTGTGTGTTTGTTGTTTTATTTTTATTTTTTTCTTGTTTAGCTTTTTTAAATTTGTTTGAATATTTTTCTGAACGTTGAACTGAGGGGGAAAGAGGAATGTGTGCCAACTTTTCCCCATTTTTTAGAACTTGCGAAATGAAGGAGGGATAAGTGAGGCGAAAGGGCAGAACCAGCAATGACGACCTTGACATTCAAAGAGCCAGGATAACAAAAAATGTAGCTCTGGCAGTTGTTTTTCTTCCGTGATGAACTGTGTGGAGTACCAAACAAATGCAACTTAATGACTGATTCTCAGTCTTCCCGAGGGAGGAAACTTTTATGGTTGGAAATGAGGGCGTTGTAGCCAACTCCTTCCACCTAACACTGTGTGAAGTGGGCGTCTGTGGTGAGCCCTTGTCTCTGATGGAAGATTTTAATGTCCCTGAGCTAATGGTGTCACCAGCAGCTGGGGGACAGTTTGATTCTCTGCCTTCATTTAGCCTGGAGGAGCTGTGAAGGGAGGAGAGTACCTGGGGTGGCAGCATGGTGATGTCTGGTCTGGCAGAGAATCAGGATGACTCCCGGAGCCTCTAGGATAGGGGACTTGAGCTATTCATCTGTGCTTTGTTCTGTTCATCTGGCAGCAGTAAAGTTTTGCAGATATTTGCAGAAGATACCTTTAATACTGAAAAAATGTTCTTTCATACAACAAATAAAACGAGATTATCTTCATAGCAGCCCTTGTACACATTTTGTTTCCTTGTTTTCACAGTAAAACATCTTTCTGGAATCTCCCTGGGCCTCTGCCCATGACTGTAGTTGTAAAGGAGCATAAACAAAAGCTGGAAGCTGCAGTGGTTGGTTGAGGGTCAGACGTAACTCTAATGCAGAGCAACTGGGAGCAAAACTCTCATTAATGCTAAAGGAGAAGTTTGCCTAATTCCCTGCTAACCACACTGAAAATCTTCCCCAAGAGACATGGTTTAATAGTCATAATTTGATTTCTATTAACCCTCTTTGCCTACTTAAAATGCATACACAGAGGTGAAAAGAGCTGTTAAACTCTTCAATAAGGGCAGGAAGAAACCAATCCATCCTTTTGTAATTCTACCATCTTTCAGGACAGTTATCTAGCTGCAGTGCTGATAGGCAGTCACAGTCGACTTTCCTGTCTATTAATCTGAACAATATGCTACTTGTTTGCAAGGGTAGAAAGAGAAGAAATCTAACTGAAGCACGGTTGCAAGACTTGCTTTAAGTAGATGAGAAGCAATTTTTTTTTTGGTTGGTAATGTTTTTGGTACCCTACTTAATTTTGTTAATGGTTTCCTTTAAACTGAGATATTTTCTTACTGTGATAACCCACAATGAACACTCTCTCTCCCCTTTTCTGTCTTCTAGTATATAATTTCATTCTGTAGCCTTTACCTATCTGAATAATCCTAGAGGCTTGGTACAGCTGCTGAAAACAGCTGCATTTGACCAATTCTTGGTGGCCTTTATACCTTTTGAGTTGTTGTTATTACACTTTTGAAATTAAGAAAAAAAAGAAAAAAGTATCTTTTATATATTTATTTAAGGTTTGCTGTTCCAGGGTAAAAAAAAAGAGAGGGGAAAAAAAAAAATGTTCATTCTTTCATTCTGTATGTGGGAGCTTCCTCAAGGGCCACACACGTGATACAGTCACTTGGTGAGCTTCAATCTTGCTGTGCAACACTGATATTATGCTGTGTGTTCTGGGAGTCTCTTTGGCTGAAGGTCACGAGCTCGATGTTATTTCATTTTGTCCTGGGAAAAGCACAGTTTGGAAGGTGACTGCAAGAGAAATCTGAAATTCAGAGTTGAATGATGCTCACAGAGAGTGCACAAAGAGACAATAAAATCTCACTGTGTAAAAGAAGCAAAATTTCTTTTTCTTCTTTTAGTTCTGCCTTTTCTGCAATAAATAGCTGCTTGAGTAGGCGTTACATTCTGCACAGGAGTTTCCTGCAGAGGGTTCACTGCAGATTTTTTAGCATTAAGGAATACCTTGGAAGGATTAGGATAAGACTCTTAACAGGCTAATTCTCTAGAGGACATTCCTGATAACATGTGACTGGCTTCTGACTCTTGACCCTTCCCCTTTTAAAGTGTAGGTCTCCGAATAATTATCACGAGGCACTGTAGAAAATCAAAGGTTTAAATGATTGCCTCCAATTAGGAGGGGTTTTTAACCTGCAAATGAAATGTTACATATGTAGAAGTCCTTATTCTTCATGATAAAGAGATAAAAATAGTGTGTTTTCAAATCTACTAAACTGTATCTTAATCCAGCAAATAATTTTAACTGCATTGAAAGATAATTAATCAAAGAATCAATGATAGAATCGATCATAGAATTGGCAAGGTTGAAAGGGGTCCCAAGAATCATCCAGTTGCAACCTCCCTGCCATGGGCAGGGACACCTCACACTAGATCATGTTGTTGCCCAGAGCCACATTCAGCATGGCCTTAAGCATCCTCAGGGATGGGGCTCTCACCACCTCCTTGGGCAACCTGTTCCAGGGTCTCACCACCCTCATGAGGAAGAACTTCTTCCTGACATCCAATCCTAATCTATCCATTTCTAGTTTTGCTCCATTTCCACACAGTCCTATCACTACCTGACATCCTAAAAAATCCCTCACCAACTTTCCCATAGGTCACCTTAAGATCCTGGAAGACCACAATATGGTCTTCTTGGAACCTTCTCCTCTCCAAACTTGGACAGGTTGCCTTTAAATTGAGATATTTTTTTACCATGATAGGCCACAACGAACTCTCTCCCCTTCATGACAACAGGAAAACAGAAATCAACAGATTTCTGCATCTGACCACTCTTATTCCTATTCTGATTTCTCTATCTTGCCCATCATTCCTTTATTAAAAAAAAGGGGGGTCTAAAAAATGGTTTCCTTGCCTCTGTGCTGTAAGACATCATTTTTCCTCCACTGACAGCACTGCTTCAAATCCAGTAGTACTAGCATAGTTCACTTTGAGCACCTTATTATTATCTTTGTGGAGATGAACCAAAAAAGTTTACATGAGGTTTGGCGTTAAATTCTGTCTGTCATTATCCCACTCATTCACTTCTTAACCTGTTCTTGAGGTAGCAGCAGGAGGGATCGTTTTCAGAGAAAGCAAATGCTGGTCACACCAGAACTACTTCAGAACGTTTTGTATTCCTACTGCTGTCTTCAACAAAAACTTGCTATTGCTTTTTTTTGACTTTTTTTTTTTTCCTTTCCCATTGGAAACAAGCAGGTTTGCTCAGCCTAAAGAGAAGATTTTTATTAAATCCCCTTGCTAATGGTCCCTGATCTGTGTTTGTGTTTCCAAACCTTCCTTCCTAGCCCTGTCAGTTTGAGGGAGGAGCAAAATCACTATGGCAGCAGGCTGCTTCTCAGATCTGTCAAAGAAACCTGCCAAGTTTCATACATTTTATTGTGTGATGCTGAGATTCTCTTTTGTGTTTGTCACATAATCAGTTGAAAATAGCAGTATTTGAACTAGGATTTCACACTCCCTTATTCTGTTCCTGGCAGGGCCGCTGTGTGCTTCCTCATCCATGTCACTCTCATGCTTGTTCCTGAGAGGATAGAAAGGAAACTGGGGTAAAAAAAGCCTTAATTTGCTTCTGAAGACAAAGGTCTCATCATGCCTATTGTGCTGGAGCACTGGTACAAATCGAAACAGCAGCCCTCTGACAGTGTTCAAATAGGGGGTTTGGGATTGTGTCACATTTGTTTTCTCACTGGAAGGTCAGAAGGGCTCATTAAAGTCAGCAACAGCAGATCTGTCTTGTCTGCACTGCAAGACTGAGCCATTTTTAAAAATCATGTCTCAAGGGACAGCATCCCCAGAAGAGAAGCCATCACTGTTCAGTCAGTCCTGCTAGGAGCAGGGAAGCTCCAGTGACAGATATTCCTTTCGCAGGATGTGTTATAGCCATTGTGAAAACCCTTCCACAACTTTAAATTTGGCATATTGAAGTGAGCACACGTCAATTTCCTAGCTCTGGTTTGGACTCCTTACAAATCCTGTCTGGGAATTGCTGGTTCTGGGCTGAGTATTTTTGCAGGCTGAGGGCTGTGGGATTGTGATCACACCGTTGAAACATCTTCCTCTCCACACTGTACATCCATAAGCATCACCCTGGGCTCTGATTTTTTTTTTTTTTTTTTTTTACTCAT
>VWZE01017341.1:223710-243462 GCA_013396675.1 Eubucco bourcierii | reverse complement strand
TTTTTTTTTTTTTTTTTTGTGACATCCCCAGAGGTATTCAGTTCTGCAGTTCACACAAGTTCTGGACCCTCATCTGTGTGTATTCCTGCAATGCTATCAAAAGGCTGACTCAGCACCTTTTCTCATACCTGTGTTGTGCTTTGGTTTTTGAGATGTTCTCTGGGGGGATACAGGTGGTGATCCATGCCCACACATTGGATTTTGATACGTATCTGTGTGTTTTGACTACTTATTGTAAGTTACAGGCTACTCTTGATTCCCCACCAAATGCCCAAGTTTAATTTTGCCTCTGTTTGGAGCCAAAGCTGCTTCAGTTAAATGATTAGAATTGTTCTTCAGAGATATATATTTCTTTCTCCTGACTCTTTGAAGTGCCTGATTTAGAGCCTTTTGTTGCACTGCTATTTTGTTACTTGCCATTTTTCTCCCTTTTGCATTGACAGCAACAAAGTAGTCCTTATTTCAGTGCAATTCCATCAGTCATGTATAGAAATAGAGCAAATACCTAGCAAATCAGGATGGATCCCAGAAGGGCCTTCTGGCAATTTCTGTTCCAACTTCAAAAGGTACCATTTACATAATGCAGCATCTTCACTGGAGTGAACAAATGTGGTTTCATGCACAACCTTTTGACTTTTATATCCTACATTTAGGCAACAGATGCATAAAAATGAAAATAAAAATACCTAAAAGAGCAATGTTTGGTTAACGAAGCTGTGAAATTGAAGCTTGCTTCTGATGAGCAGCATCAAAAGGAGTTTCTACTGTTGTTTTAGCAAGCAGTAAGAGGCAGGTTTGTATTAGTTGATCCAATCAAGCCCAACTTTTATAATAATCTCAGCTGCTCCCCATCCTCAGTTTCAATTTATCTATTACTGGGCTCCTCTCCTGTTTTCCTCTGGCTGCTTAAGATTGTAGGGAGCTCAGAAAGTGTCACTCTCTTCTAAGACATTCATGGACATGAAAGGTGTCTATTCATCCTTTTCTTGGCTTAAACCTCTACCCTTGCCTTGTAAGGATCTCTCTAATGTCTCTTTCTTAGAAGAAAAACTGTAGTTTATTTCCATCAAAAAAAGTGCTTTCCATACAGCTTTGGGGTTTTACTGCAATTGGATAATTCTATGGACTTTTGGAGAGTTTCCCTGTGCTCCAGCTAAGGCTTTAACCACACTGCTGATGCTTCTCTACAGAGAATTTCTTCAGCTTGCCACTTCCTGTAGGTTTCTCTTCAGCTGCTGTTGCTTTGATTCATGCTTGTGAAGTGTTTGTGTTTTGTCCTAAAAGTTTCAGGAGGGAGGTTAACTACTTAATGGTAGCTTCCACCCTAGGCTTTTCCTGTTCTTGGTTTCCTCTTAAGCCTTAATTAGTGGGAGAGTGTTTTCTCCAAAAGCTATAAGCAGCCCAGAGAGGCAACCTTGTAGCTTTCACTCACTACAACTGTCAAACACTTCCACGAAGAGCTAGCTTGAAGGAAACCAGTTTCCAAAACGTTAAACACTAGCAAAGCTCACCAGGCACATGCTTGATATGCCATCTGTTACGAGCAGGAATGAGGTTGCAGTCAAGAAAGAACACACTGAGAAGGAGAATAAATTCTCTTTCTTACTCCATGCTGCTCTGTGCTCTGCATACTGTTATCTTGTAGACTTTTTAACTACTTCAGGTTTTCTCTGCAGATTTGACTTTCAGCCTTTTCCTAATGCTTACACATAACTTCACAGCTGCTTCTACATGCGTCTCAGGTACTGATCATCTATATATCCCTTCTGACTGGAAGTATGATGCTAGCAAGTCCTAGCTGATCTTAGAGCAGACAATGTTAAGGTTCTTGTAGGAAGAAACATAAGTCTCTCTTAAACTTTTCAAGGTTCCTTGTGCCCTGTCTTAGGTATCTCTTTCCAGTTCTGCACTGGTCCCCTAGTTACTTCTTTTCAGTCTTATTTTTTTTGTAATCAGATGATGGAGGGCAGCCAAGGCTCACCACTAATTCTATTTACTATGCCCTATACACTCCAATTGCCGTAACTCTCAGGCTACATTGTTCTTTGGCATCCAACCATGTTGTGTGGATGCTATGAAGGCCAAAAAAGCATATAAAGAGTCCAAACCTGTTCCTTGTAGGAAATGTAGTCTTTGACCTTTTGCAGTTGTTGTTAAGCAGGTAGCTATGGCCTGACCTATTTTCAATGCCCATCCCTAAGAGAGGAGAACATTGCCAACTTTCACAAGATAAACAGAAGGTCAGATTCTGGCTGCTGTTTCAGCCCACATTAGTTTCTTAAAAACACAGTGTCCCAAAGACTAAATTGTAAGCTCGAATAGGATAGGATCATGCTCCTGCTGTTAAGGTTGGGATTGGTGCAGAACAATTGATCACAGAATCATAGAAGTGTTTCATTTGGAAAAGACCTCTAAGGCTGCTGAGTCAAATCACTAGAACTCTCCCAAGTCTAGTGCTAAATCATATCTCTTAGTGACATGTCTATCTTTCAAATACCTCTAGAGACTGTGACCATCTCCCTGGGTAGACAATTACAGTGTTTGATAAGCCTTCCAGTGAAGAATTTTCTTCCAATACTCAATCTAAACCTTCCCTGGTGCAAGAGAGGCTACTTCCTCTCTTCCTCTTACTTGCTACTAGGGGGATGTGATGGTTTGACCAACACCCACCTCACTACAACCTCATTTTGTGTAGTTGTTGAGAGCAATGAGGTCTCACCTCGGCTTCCTTTTCTCCAGACTAAAGAACACCAAGAGAACTTGCCCTGATACTGAACCCTGGGGAGCACCACCAGTTATATGGTCATATTTATATATTTATACAAGCAGTTATACAGTTAAATATAACTCCATCCACCACAACTCTTTGGGCTCAGCTATTCAGCCAGTTTTTTTTTACTCATTGAAGCATCTGCCCATCCAAGCTACAAGCAGCCAGTTTCTCCAGGAGAATGCTGTGGGAGACAGTGTCTAAAGACTTAACTAAAGTACAGGTAAACAACATCCACAGCACTTCCTTCATCCACCAAGTGGCTCGCCTTGTTGTAGAAGAAAATGAGGTTAGTCAAGCAGGACTTGTTCCTTATGAACCCATGCTGGCTGGGCTTGAAAATCCAGTTGTCCTGCACATGCTGCATAATCATGCTCAGGATGATCTGCTCCGTGACCATCTCTGGCACACAGGTCAGACCAACGTGTCTGGAGTACCTCCAATCTGACTTCCAGCCCTTCTTGTAGATAGGCATTGCATTTTTCCTATCTCCAGTCAGCTGAGACCTCTCCACTTAGGCAGGACTGCTGGTAATCGGTGGAAAGTGGTTTGGTAAGCACTTCTGCCAGCTCCCTCAATACCCTTGAGTGTATGCCATCCAGCCCCATAGACTTATGTATAGCTAAGTGATGCAGGAAGTCACTAACCATCTCT
The DNA here is from genome assembly GCA_013396675.1 of Eubucco bourcierii. NCBI lineage: Eukaryota > Metazoa > Chordata > Aves > Piciformes > Ramphastidae > Eubucco > Eubucco bourcierii. The sequence goes on along the minus strand of VWZE01017341.1, from coordinate 240,038 downwards.
TCTTGGATGATGGACTTTTCATTCCTATCCCCATCTTCCAGCTCAGTGGGTTGGACATCCAGCAAACAACTGATCCGAAGACTGAGGTAGAGATAATACTGAATAGCTCAGTTTTGACCCTCTGCACTAGCAAAGAACACAGATTCTCTGTACTTCACCTTTTATTGAGAATATATTTCTAAAAGCATTTCCTGTTCTCTTTATCAGCTGGAGTCAAACTGATTTTCAGTTGGGCTTTAACCCTTCTAATTTTCTCTCTGCATAATCTCATGACAATTTTGCTGTCCTGCTCTTTCTTCTAATGACCACAAGCTCTCCTTTTCTCCCTGAGCTGTAATCAAATGCCTCTTTTCAGCGAGACTGCCCTTCTTTCCCAAACAATTTGTCTTTTGGCACATGAGGGCAGCCTGTTCCTGCACCTTTGAGACTTCCTTCTTGAAGAATGTCCAACCTTCTTGGACTCTTTGATCCTTCAGGCCTGCCACCTCTGACATCTGTTGACCAGTCTGACATCACAGACCCCTTCACACAGAGTGTGTGCTTTGCTTTAGCACTTACTCAAGAACCTCTGTTAATGGCTTTCAGAGAGGCTAGACAAAACTTTTGAAATCCTAAATCTGGAATAAAATTTTTGGTTTGGGGGTGTATTATTATTTTCTTTCCTTGTTTTGGTTAGGGTTCGGTTTTTTTTTGTTTTTTTTTTTTTTATGGGGAGCAGGCTTTTTTTTTAATACTGGTTTGTTGTGTTTGTGGTTTTTTTTTTGTTTGTTTGTTTGTTTTGAGAGGAGCTACCCAGAATTTATGCTGGAAACCAAGGACTTATTGGGGTATGATAGCAATGTAATGTTTATAACTATGTCAGATGCTGATAATAGCCACTTTCAGACTGATTCAACTGTCAGGTATGCCATGTATATGACTGGGGTATGAGCATTTGTAAATCACAGGATGCTAGGGGCTGGAAGGGACCTTTGAAGATCATTGAGTCCAACCTCCCTGCCAGAACAGAACCATAATCTAGTGCCTTTTAAATAGAGCAGAAATACTTGCTGTTTCCATATTTATATTATAGATACTTTTATAAGTGTTGATAGTGAAAATGCCTTTTATTTTTTTGATTCAGAATTCTACTTTGTATTTTGAGAGGCTGTGAAGGTTTGGGAGTTCTACTTAGTAAATGACCCAGACTAGAACTCAGCCAGCTGGAAGTTAAGAGATGAAGCTCTATTTACAGCTTTGCACAATGTGCAAGCAGAGATATACACTATAGACAGAATACTTACAGAAATATACAAGTGAAAGGTAATACAGCAACACAACTCCCCTCCCAGAAATCAGAGACCCCAGGAGGGGCTCCCAACCACTCTTCCCCCTTCTCCCCACCCCTGTACCTTACCCCAATATTTGCCTTATGCGCAAGGTAAATTAGGAGGATGGGCCAGGGGGGTTAGAAGAAAAGTGGTTAGTGAGATAATCGGCAGAGGAGCCAGAGCCAGAAGCTGCTAGACCACCCCAGAAGCTGTTCTCCCAGCAAGTGACAGACAGAGACTGACTTATGTATATATTTTGATTATTGTTCCCAAACAAGCATGTGAGTGAAGTAGACATCATCATTTTCCTTTTACAGCCTATAGTGTAATTTTCTCTATTAAAATATTCCAATTAACCTCAAACCAGCACAGAGGCCTGCAAACATATTCTCACCTTTAGCTGTTCCAAGTTTACGGCAGTCAGTGAGTAGGTGAGATATAAATGAGATCAGAATCCAGATCATCGTATATATTGCACATTAGTGTCCACACAAGGAAAAGGATTTTGTTTTCCTGTCTGTTTCCAGTAAAACTAGTACGTCAGTAGGAGCTTTGCCAGGGGAAATCCATATGTCTGTTGCTTTTAAGAGAACAGAGCTACATCAGAATTTTTTTCAGTCACTACAATGTTGTTGGACCTTATTGACGCAGATACTGAGAGAAAAGATTTTGGCTGTGCAAATGAACGCACTTCTTGAAGGTTAGAACTGTGTAGGGCTGCAGTTCAATGCACCTGCACAGTCTCTCTAGTCTTCAACCTTTCAGCAGTTTCCATAAGAAATAAATTATAGAGCAGTTCCAAATAAGGGAGAATTTGGAAGAATCTTGTGTACTTTGTTTAGAAGAGTGTCAAAACAGACTAGAAGGGAAGGACAGTTCGTAGCTGCTCTTTTGAATTCACAGCTCTTTTGTTTCTTTCTAGAACGTAATGTAAGCTGAAGAATTAATTTGTTTTTAAGTGGCTTATTCTATTTTAATGTCTCTTTTAAATGCAGATTGTCTACCCTGGAAGGGATTACTGCAGAACAGGAGAATAAGTCCCAGAGGATGAGAATTCAGTAAGGGAAAAGGGTATTTCATCAGGATGATAAAATGTTAGATTGAATTAATTACTCATTTTCATGTCAGGCAAAGGCTCAGAGAACATGACTTGCTGAGTCAGCAAGAAGAAAAAAGAAGGATGTGAAGGAAGACTTTATCAGTTTGATTCTTTTCTATGTGAGTACTGCTCTTACGTGGCTTAGAGGAGTCTTGACAGGAATTGAAGAGTTAGGAGGAGGGAGTCATGAAGTAGAGATATCCTCAATCTCATTTAGAAACAAGACTGATAACAATGCAATTCTGAATTGGGACAAGTGACAAAGTGTTTCTTGTCCAACCTGCTCCTCATATACTCAAATAATTCACTTCAACAAGTATAATAAATCTCATTTCACTATTTTCTTGAAACATCAAACTGCTGCTGGGACAGAGTGCTGAAAATAAATTGCTTTTGTCTTTCATGGAGATCACACGTGGCAGCCAATATGTTGTCACTGTGTTGATATTAAAAGACTACCAAAGTTCTTGTCCCTTGCTTTAGAGGTTCAGATGTGATGTGGCTGGTCCTGAGATAATACAGAATAATGAAAAACCTGAAGGTGACACATTTTTACACAGCACTTGAAACTGTTATAGGGAGCAATTATAACTTGTGTTAAAAATGACAGACATCTAGACAGATGTGTTGAGTGAGTCACAAAATGATGTAACACTTCTGACAGTGACTGTTTCTCAAATACCTAAGGAGAATCTGTATTTATACTTTTGTAAGAAGTTGAGCTGCACAATATCCATTCCCTCCTAGAGCAGGAAAATCCTTTCTGCAGAAAGGTAAAACCCTAAACTGTTGTTAGCCCAAGCCATTCCATGGCAAGAAGGATCTAGTTGATGAAGAGTGGCTTCTTAAGGTTTGTGTCACTTGATGGAGAAGTTTGGATTTTGAGAGATTTTTTTTTCCCCCTGTTTTAGAGATGTTTGTCTTCCTTTTGTAAGGTTTCCTGGGTTGTGCTCCTGCACTGCCTTCAGTTTTCCTTTAACTGTGTAGGAACTAAACACATTTTCCCCTTCTGCTAGATTTGGTTGAAATGGGTCAACACATCTTGGAACATGAACACACATGGAAAATCAGATAGGTTGAAAATAACATAAACCTTCCATGTCAGTGATGTGAACAGGAACACTTCATTGTGCCAGGCTTGGAAAAAAAAAAACCCATTGTCAAGATTGGCTGGTAGCTTTAGCACTCATTGAAGCAGCTGAGCCTCCATGTCTGAACCAATTATGATGGATTTAGTTGGACTGGGCAAAAAGGCAGTTCAATTCAAACTGCTTTGTTGGCATGAATAGTGTTGCAGGCTTTGCCAAAAGGCATGGTGCCATTAGGGATTTGAGAGATTCAGCACGTTAAAATGATTTTAGTCTTAAAATAAGTGTCAGTTGAAATTTTATTCTGCAATGATTAGAACTGGAGAAAGTTTTAATCTCTGCTCCTGGTCTTAATGGTTCCACTGCGCAGTATTGGTAATGGCTGTGCAAAACTGCTGTGCAGCTGAAGAATAAGGGAAAATTCACTCTGTTACCCTAAAAAAAAAAAACGGACAGAGACCAAACAGTAAGACTCCTTCCAGTGTCTAGAGAGAGTCTAGAAAAATAGAATTTGGGTATAGGACAAAAGGCACAAATCCCCAGATGGGTGGCTTTTCAAAAACTGAAAGGAAAGCAAAACCTTGCGAATGGTCTCTTAATTGGTAAGTAATTGTTGTAATAGAGAAGTGCTCAGTTAGCTGAGGTCTTTGGTGCTATTTACAATGATAATGCCAAGAGTTAAATCCTATTTTCTTTCAATCCAATTATTAAAACAACACCAAACAATGCCCCAGAAAACGTATGTAAATTATAAACAGACTGGCTTCTACTTCTCAGAGGCCAGTGTTGTGTACTGGAAAATCTTAAGCTGATAAAGAGTTAAGGGCTGCACTATTTTAAGCTCTCTTATCTAGTTAGCTGACTGAAACTGGTTTATAGCTAGAACAGAGCGTCTGAGCTGGTACACATAGCATTCATCAGTGACTTTAAACCTGTGAAAAAGAGTAGGGAAACAAGAAGCTTGGAATAGGTTCTGCCAAGCCCACAACATCTGAAGAATTTGTAGTTAGAAAACCCCACTGATGCTCAAGAATCANCCCCGCCAGCATGTGCTGTTTTTCTGAAGTTCCTATGTGCTTTCTAAAAAAGAAAATAAAGTGAAAGATGGAACGTACTGTACTGAGCAGCTGAGCAACGGCAGTGCAGCCAACTCTGAAAGGAGAAAAACAACTCAGACTGGGGCATTTCTGCTATCTCTCAACTTACTGTGATTTGCATATAAAAAAAAAAAAAAAGATAAGTTCAGTTGTTTTCTTTGTCCTTCCTTGAAGTTTTAATGTCAGTACCAGGTGACTGATCAGTGGCCAGCTATTCCCATCTACAAGCTCCAAAGAAGCCACAGAATTTATAATGGACCGTTTGCCTGGCGCAATTCATCTACTAATAGATGTAGCTCTCGATCTTGTCTGTGGCTGTTAACTTGCGCTATGTATCCCGCTCCTGTAAGAGGCCGAGTAGGGCAATAGTGTGTGCCTCGGGTTCCAGATTCTTGATTAAGAAACGGAAAAATCCAGAAATATACCACTTTAATATGGTTCTCTGCAAAGAGCCCCTCTGTAGCACTTATAATTGCTAACTTTGATATTAACAGAGGGTTTTTGGATATGTGGATGTTTAGTAGAACGAACTGGGGAATGCTGAAACCAGATCTGCATTTGCAGAGGGAGAAGCTGAGGTTAAAAACTCTATTAACTAATAATGCTGCTGCTGCTTCTTTTTCTTTTTAGCCTCAAAAGTACAACAAAATCCCTTTTTTCCTTTTCAACATCAGAACATATTGTGTACTTGGTTATACTGATTAGAAAAATGAAGAAGCAAATGAAGAAAGCAATGTTAATGTCTATTTTGGGCTTGCTGTACAATTTTAGATCCTTACTCATGGATTTTATTTTCAAATTCTCAGTACTTTCCCAACTGAACATGAATAGAATGTAGTGCTCTCAAGTCAGTGAAAGATGGATTTTTCAGAGAAAAGCTATCCCGTGGAAGATGTTGAAATAAAAAGATCCTGTGATAGTGGTGTGGGCAGATAGCACTGTGAAATCCCTGCTTTTGGTTATCAAAGCAACAAGAGTTAAGTGAAGGTGAAATTTAGTGCTGGATAGAAAGTTTGAAAGCCACCTTTGGGAACTCTTTAAACTTTTCTCCTTTTAATAGGTTCTTTGCTACAGAAATTTGGTCTGGCTTCTGCATTCTGAAGCTTCCAGCTTCAGGGAAAATTTGTGCTTTAGGGGTGTACTAATGTTTTGCTCCTCAGGCCTCTTCCCATTCCCTTGCTGCAGAAGCGGGAAGAAGAGAGGTTGTAGAACTTTGGGTTTGCATAACAGAGCTTATGGGCAGCCTTGGTCATCTTGACCAGGGAGTATCTATAGACTGGACTGTTGCACCTCCAGAAACTTCTGTAACTTTCCTCTCTGTGAAGAAGGATGGAGAGGGTACGTCACTCTGGACACCGAGCCTGCTAGGGGATGGTATGATGATGGTAGTACATGTTTTCTTGAAGGTGGTAGTGGTATTTCTACCTCAGCATAATGAGCTGCTGGGTTCCCCAGAACATGTGCTGGCTCTGTCTGGGAATACTGAGTTTGCTGCTTTCTGCCGGGAAAGTTCAGCTTTGACATATTCTATGCTGTTGGCTGGTACCAGGTGATCCATCTGGGATCTACTTTCTTTTCTCAGTGTTGACTGAGGCTGCTTTCAGATGCCCTGCTGTGCTCTTACCCCTATGAGTTACAGCAGGTTGGGCTTGCATCTTGTCCTAACTGCCACCTTGGTGCTGTCACGTGCAAGTGCTTCCCTGAGCATCCCAGAGTCTCTATTGGAGGCTGACTCTGAGCTGTCAAGGTGGTAGCAAGCCTGTGTTGGTTTTCTAGCTTGATGTGGGAGGGGGAAGGTATTGCAAAAAAACCTCTCCAAGGCTTGCAAACTCAGCTATAGATGAGGTTTTCTCTTCTCTTTGTATGTGTGCCCTGAGCCTGGCAAGACAATAAGACTTTGTGGGGTAGTTTTTTTCTTACCAAGTGCTGTGAGAAGAAATTACAAGTGGTGCCCTTCATAAAAATGTGGCTGGTGTGGCAATGCACCACTAAGCAAGTTGTGATTGTTTCAGTCAGGGATAGCTGTCAGCACCTCACCAGCAGCACGGGAGGGAGGAGGTAGCCATGGCACTGCAGGTAAATGGAGGTGGGTAGAAGGAGCAGGTTGTCCTGGGCTTAAAATCAGGGACTACACAAAACTGAATGAGGTTTCTTGTCTGCACGCTTACCCTAGGATGTTTACACCTAAAGCTGGCATGCTGTGAGTGATTGTATTTCCCCCACCCTATCATAGCAGTTGTTGCCAACCTCATTAACCAAGTATCTCCTATCTTTGTCCTGCTGCGGAGTGGGAGGAACTGACTCTTGCTGTGTCTGATGCGGTGAGCTGCTAATCCCAGCTCTTTCCTGATCCCTACTCATTGCACAAATAACGCAGGCTTGGAGACCACATAGTAAAACTGCTTTTTATGATGTTTTAATGCAGAACTCAGTGTTGGAAACAAAACAACTGCAGGAGTATGGGAGAGATTGAAGATGGAGCTTTATTAGGGGAAAGGGAAACTATTTCTGGAGTTGAGTTGCATATCAAACATTTTTTTCTTATGATTGAAACAGAGGCAGGTGACCCCACCCTGTTCTCTGAGGGACCCGTTCCTGCCAACTAGGGAGTTTGTTATTCATGCCCTGTTCAGATGTTATACCTGCCCTATTTTGGACCTGTAAAGGGTCGTCCTTCATTCCCCTTCTTCAGATTCACAACCTTGTTTAACGTTGGGTGTGGGAAGAATTTGTACTTTGTGCAGCTCTCCAGTGGCTTTTTCTAAACAACCCTAACTGCAGGCTGTTGTCTGACTCAGGAGGAAATCTGCATTTGGGAACTGTGGGTTGGATGTAAATGACATTCCAGGATGGAGAGGCTTGGAAGATATTTCTTCCATTAAGATTTCAAGCTGAAGCTACTGTAAAGGTCTTATCAGGAGTAGAATCATAGAATGGTTTAGGTTGGAAGCGACCTCAAAGATTATCTAGTTCCAACCCCCTGCCATAGGCAGTGACACCTCCCACTAGAACAGGTGTCAGTACTGGATACAAAAAGGAATGAGATCCTACTTTTGGATGTGACTTTTTTAGTTGGTTGGTTGGTTCCCCCCCCCTCCATTGACAAAAAAGTAAGACAGAGGAAACAGTAAGATTGAACCAGTACTTACCTGGTCTAGGGATATATGCTTAGAGGTTTTTTGTTGTTATTGCTTTCTACTCTACCTCAACACACATTGCAGCACTGCGATCCAGAACAACAACCTGTGGGAGGGAATTAACTTTGCTCTATGGATCTGATGTCTGTTGTGTTTGTGGGAAGCGGAATGAAGCTGCTTGTGGAATAGTTATTAAATTTTTTTGCTACTTGTACCCTTATGGATTAATTTACCTGAGATCAATGCAGCTGGGTAAGAGTTATGGAAAGCTGAAATTTTATAATTGGAAATATCCAAAGCTATTCTATGAAAGCAAGTCTTGCCAGCCAAGCTCCACGTGAACATGACTTTGTCTAGGTTTGCTCTTAAATAGCTGAGACCTTGGAGTCAATGTAATTCATTATGCTCTGTGTAAAGGAGGCTGTACTAAATGATTCCTGTATGTTATCCATGTTGATCAGAGTTGAGGTGTCTGGAGGAAAATGATAGCATCTGACTGATAACAACTACCAACCAGGGAAGTCTCTACCCTTCATTCTATAAAGATGTGAGCACAAATGTGCTATTACTCTACTAAAAAGCCAGAGGAAGGAATTGTTCCTGCCTGTTGTTTTCGAGAGCACTCAGATCTTTGTCCTTCCATCCAAGAGCAACTTCGGCAGCAATCTATCTTCTTGAGGGATTAAGTCAGTGTCAAAGAGAGGGGAGGCAGAACTGTTAATTGCAGGTGAATCAGGCTGGGTAAAAATGCAATTAAAAGAGACATTGTGGGAACTGGCAAATCCCAGACCCAGTTTATTTTATACCAAGATTTTCTGTACTTTGATTCATGTGTACAGACCTGCTAAGCTCCCTACTTGGTAAAGCCTGCAACAAAAAAGAAATTTACCAGCAATTTACCGTGAAGATGTCAAAAAGCTTTCAGGCATCTCATGTCAAACCGCAGAGTTTTCACCTGCTAGTGCACTTGTTTCGCTGGTACTATTTTTGTATGGAGATCTCGATTCAGGGATAATTCTGTGCAACCCCAGTGAAAGCAAGTTTCATGCAGTTACAGAGTTTCTACTCAGTTCTGGACATGTGCTTCTCATCACCACAACCATCCTTTAGAAATCATCTAATGCAACACCAAATCAACCTTACAATTCATATAGAGAGAACTCTGAAATAAAATATGTTCAAAGCAAAATCTCTTATAACACAAACAGTAACTTATACAGCAGAAGTAGTGAAGTCCCCACATTACTTAAAGCTGCCTCCTCCCTTTCTAATATTCACAAAGATATTTACTTTGTTAACCTTAACATAGAGGCTGAATACAGATTATCTGTTTTGGAGAAACTGCTGAAAGAAAGTTTCTCTCTCAAAAGACTTCTCAATGTTGCTATGGGTAGGCAACCTCAAGTATTGTGGTCAGTTTTGGGCACCTCATTACAAGAAGGATGCGGAGGTACTGGAGTGAGTACAGAGGAGGACAAGGAAGCCAGGGAAGGACCTGGAGAGTAAATCTTATGAGGAGCAACTGAAGGACCTGGGGATAGATAGCTTGAAAAAGAAGGGGCTAGGCTTAATGGTCTCTGGAGGTCCCTTCCAACCACTAAGATTCTGTGATACTGTAATAGCAACCCCCAAGCTTCAAAACTCTGCATGCTGAGTAGCATCTCAGATGAAGGAAACCCAGGTTCACCTTTTCCAAACTCCTCACCTGGCATCTCTCAGATGTCTGTGTATCACAGTATGACCAAGGTTGGAAGAGACCTCAAGACTCATCAAGTCCAAGCCATTACCACAGACCTCAAGACCAGACCATGGCACCAAGTGCCACGTTCAAACCCGCCTTGAACACCTCCAGGGACGGAGACTCCACTACCTCCCTGGGCAGCCCATTCCAGCAGTCAATGACTCTCTCAGTCAAGAACTTTCTCCTCACCTCCAGCCTAAACTTCCCCTTGCTCAGCTTGAGACTGTGTCCTCTTGTTCTGGTGCTGGTTGCCTGAGAGAAGAAAACAACCTCCTTCTGGCTACAACCACCCTTCAGGTAGTTGTAGACAGCAATAAGGTCTCCCCTGAGCCTCCTCTTCTCCAGGCTAACCAATCCCAGCTCCCTCAGCCTCTTTTCATAGGGCTGTGCTCGAGGCCTCTCACCAGCCTCGTTGCCCTTCTGGACATGTTCAAGTACCTCAATGTCCTTCTTCAATTGAGGGGCCCAGAACTGGACACAGGACTCAAGGTGTGGGCCTCATGAAAGTGCCTTTATGAAGTGCTAGATGTCTTCCTACACTGGTAAGATGCTGAAGAAAGCAATAACCCATGTCTAATGGTAAAAGAAGTATTAAGCTCTATCCTTAAAACTTTAAATCATGCAGAGGATAAAACTTTAAATAATGCAGACAATTATTTTCTTCATTACAAGGACCAAGAACCAAGAATTGTGTTATAAGCATATATTTCAGATGAAAGTATTTTGAAGTGCTTGAGGACAAATCTTTGCTGATAACAGTGCTAAGGAGTTTGCTTATAATACTCTCAGGATCAGCTCTAGCTCCATTTTGCTGGAACAGGGTGGAGTTATTTTAATGAATCTGTGAGCAATGCGTTGTGGTGTAATACCCAGGGACTACGTGCTCTGCCACAGAAACACTCTTGGCCTCTACCAGTGCTGGAGGAATCATTTCCCAGTGAAATCTCACTCTAAAACATTGGAGTTGACCATCTCCCACCCCCCCTGCAGAAGATCAGAGTGAATTTGGGGAAGGAACCCCTGGCTGTGATTTCATTGCCATGGGAGCTGCTTGGGGAGTGCTGTCATATCAGTAAGATTTCTGTTGAAATCATTAAGATGCCATTTTTACACCTGTGCAACAGTAATCTGACCATTTTTGTTCTGAAAAACAGCTCCTCCAAGGCAACTTAATCTTGTGTGGTCATCTGACTACTTTTGTGAAGTGCTTTTATGAGAAAGCAGAAACAAATTTGAAATTTATTGCAAACCAAGAGCATTCTCATGTTGATTATAACAGTTACATATTACAGCAGCCTTGACTGGCTGGAAAAGTATATGGGCGTAGAAATGCATATTCTGCAATCTCATGTAACAACTTAGATGACAAAAACAATTTAAGCAAGTTTCTGACCAATTCTAAGTTTCATTTTCTTAACCCCAAAACATATCTCTCTATCAGTTGTGCCATTGCAATCAGTGGTGGATCAAACTACTGCTACAAACCACCCAAGTTTTCATCTCAGACAAGGCGAAACACAGGGTAAAGCTGGAAATGGCACTGCTGTGTAGAATTAGGTTGTTGAGAGTGCAGCTCGTTGATTCCTTTCATTTGACATTTCTTAGTGCTTTATTTCCTATAGAAACAGTGCATAGTGAGCTTATTTGAGTGGCTGGTACCTCTATTCTAAGCAATTTACTGCTTCATAGAGTAAATTTTATGAAGAAGAAAAAGTCATCTGCTGTTGTGTCTTCTAGCCATCCATGCTGCACTCAGTCTGCTGCCTCTAGTTTTGTGCCCCCTGGACAATTTGAGCATTGGGGACGTTTATTTCCAAAGGCTTTTTCAGGTGCAACAGAATGATTTTAAGCAAATGTGACTCTCACAGTGAAGGGAACCTAGTTTCACTCTGCTTGAGAACAAGCGAAATAATGATGCTTAGACAAATGTTTCTCTTGGCTGTGGAAGTAGGGAGATGGCAAAAACACATGGCTAGTCTAGGCAACACCTGTATTATAGCTGTTTGATGTACACATGGATCTTGCACATACTTGCATATCAAAGTGGCACTAGAAACTTTGAAGCATAATTAATTTTAGCTGAAAGAGGTAGCCTTACTTCCAACCTACTTTCTGCCCTAGCAGATTACCTTCCCACCTGTCATGCAAACAGGGCACCATACCAAAAGCTTTTCCTGGCTAAGCATGTGTGTGTCTCTAAATATTTTAGAGATATATCTCCTGGAATTCTCTTGTAAGCATCTATTTAATATTTGCTAGGACAAAGATGTTGCAGGTGTATGCACCACAGCTGCTGACGGTGTCTGCCTAAGCAAAAAGACTGCAGTTCTTTCTGGTAGAATGGGGAGATGATATTCATGTTAAAGCAGTTCAGTAAAAGGTTGCCCTTGCTTTTCCCCCTTTTCTGTGTCCCCTGCTCCCACCCTCAAGGACCTGCTTCTTTGCTGTGGGGCTCACTAGACTGGTTGGTGTTTAAATTCACTACTCCAACACAAAAAGATATATTGTTGGAGTAGGTTTTTTGTTTTGTTTTGTCTTTTTGGTTTGGGTTTGGGTTTGGGTGCTGGTTTGGTTGGTTGGTTATTTTTCCCCCACCACCACCACTGGACTAGTGAGTTTGTATGACGATGTGTATTTGTTCCAGTACTGGTGCAAGGTAGACTATAGGAACATGAAACTGACAGTAAAGTAAAGGATATGTGGAAGGAGGACTTCTCTCTGCAGCCTGGGGAGGTTAGACTTGTTCAATCCAGTATTGTGTAACTGCCATATGATGCCCTAGAACACAAATAACTGACTAATGCTTAGTTTCAGCTTTAGAGAAAAAAAAAAAAAAAAAAAGAGATCATAGAAAGATCACCTATTATCTCTTGCTTCATGAGTTTTAATTTCTTTCCTGCCTATAATTCAGCTTCTGTCCTTATAAATAGCTGCTGCAGACACATTAGCAAATATATTTCATGTAAATTGAATTTGTTCTGTGAGTAACCATATTAGTTCTCAATAGAATTTGTTATTTAATAAAGCTCTGTCGATAAAAACTAATAGTAATAATTCTGGCCAGTATACTTCAGCACAAAAGTATTTGTACAAACCTATCCATCCACAAATGCCTGGGCTAAAACTCTTGAAGTTGTATTCTTGAAAGCTTTTTAAACTTGAAAGTAACCCCAGTGGGAAATAAAGCAAAACTGCTTTGTTCATGATCATTCAATAGCTAATATTAAAAATAATATTAATGGTGAATGTTTAGCGAATAATCTGCTAGCTGAAACATGTTTGTCATTAAAGGAAAAGACAGAAACAGCAGAAGGCTTGTGAATAAGTCTGAACTCTATAAAGGTTCCTGGTTTGGGTAAATCAGTGTCGCTGCAAGTGTTGGAAGGGAGCTTAAGCCAGTTTGCATCTACTGAATGTCTTCCATTTTCACTGGGGACTAGTATTTGACCAGCTGTAGCTCCAGTAATTGTATAACTCATTAACATTTTCCAAAATTATGTATTCAGATGTTGTTTGGCCAGCTTGGTACATAACAAATTCATGTGAGCAACCCAAAGTGTGTTTACAGAATTCAGATGCGGTGGGGAAAGGGTTTTCCACAAGCTGGAATTTTAAGGTCTGTTCAGCAATAACAGGCGGTGTGCTTTTTGCTTAACTCTACAGCCCGGTTTGACCTTCAAGTTAAACTGTTTGAATGTTGCCCTTGGAGTTTCCACTGAGGTAGCACAATCTTTTGTGCCCTTGCTCTGAAAACTGTCTGAGATTGCTCACAGGCTCTTTAGCTGTCCCTTGTTTTCTATTGCAAAAGTAAAAGCAGTTACAGCTTTGGACAGATCAGGGTTATAAGAGCCTTTAGACTGACATGGAGCTTTGCTTGCTGACGTGTTTGAGGTGGTGTTGGAGGGTGGAGAGGGAGTATCCTTAATCATTGTGGTTTCATCTGAAGCTTCCAGAGAAGCAATATTACTGGTTAGTCCTATCTTAACCTTTAATAGTTTCCGTCTTTCTATCAGCTGCTTTACAACATGACATGATTAGTTTAACAGAGATCTTTGAGAATTGTTCTCTGATGGGTGTTCCACTAGAGCAGTGAAAGATTCCTTCTCCCTGGGAGGTCTAACCGAGGGGGAAGGACAACATGTGCAAGCCATCTGCAGCACTACAGGTCACAGCCTGGCTGATAGCTATGAACTGCCAATGAAGACAACATTGCACTAACGTTGTACCTTGTGAACAGGAATCCAAGCTCTTGTCTACCTCCTTCCCCCCACCCCTCCCCCAGCAAGCAATATACTCTGAAGGAAGCCCAGGGCTCTCCATTGTGTTCATCTTCCCTTCTACTTATTGCTTCAGATTGTGATCATCAACTTCACACCTAACAAAATATATTTCAAGCACCATTTAGTAACTCTGGGAGTCTCAAATTCAACACAAAATAAAAAGGAAACATAACTTGGGATGTAGTCTCACAAAGTCATGCTATACTGGGCAAGTCTTAGAGGCAGAAAAAAAAGAATTTTCTTAGCACATTGTTGTTTTCCTGCACTGGTAGTGTCCTTGCAGGTTCTGTGGAGCAAAAGTGCAAGACGGTTCATGTTTGAATAAAGCTTTGTTATTTTTTTAGTTTTACTATTAACATTTTTCCCCTCCCCAGTTAATCCTTCTGCTTTTTTTTNTTTTTTTTTTGTGGAGAAGAAAGAGTGAAAATAGTTTCAAATAGTGGGTTAATGCCAACATTGAATTATTTTTGTCCAAAAGTCTAGTAGTAAATTTTGTGGTTAATTGAGAAGGTCAGATAGCTCACCCAGGTCATTATTTGTTATCTGAACATATTGCAAGCAGAGTACTTTTTAAGGCAGCTTTTAAAAATGTAAAACACAAACAGCTGTTCTTATAGCCATTGAGCAAAATAAAAAAAGGTTATGAACTCAGATTTGAGGGTAGAAAGTTTCTGGTGAGATTCGAAGGAAGTTTAATCTTGTTGATGTGGGGTACTTGAAGGCCCTCGGCCCTTTGAGGCAGTTAAATTGAGCGGTGCTAAGACAGGAAGGCATCTCAAGTTGGCTCTTCCTCATGCTCTGATTCCTGCAGTTTCTCATTAGCAGCACAAACTTATTTGCAATTCTGGCTGGTTTTTCATATCGTGCTTGTGTGCTCACTGTGTGTGCGCCTCTGTCTATCGGTACTCCAGTAGTACTGGAGGCGAGCTAATCTCTCCCTACAGATAACTCTGCCTATAAGATTGCTTTCTAGTTGGAATAGTAGCCCTTGAGTTGCTGCTGCAGAAATCTTATGACACACTTCATTGAGTTCTACTAATTAGTATAGCCTTAAAAAAGAAAAAAAAAAAAGGGAGAATCAAAAAACAGGCCCAGCTGTTCAGCAATAAAAAACTATGCAGAGCTGTGAGGCTGAGACTGGTAAGGTTATGATTGGTTTGTTTGCCCTGCATTTTCAGTGGTACAAACTAACAGCTTTGGGGCTGGAGAGACTGAGTGCAGGAGCAGCTGGTGGTGTGTGATGTGAGGTTAAGGGAATGCATTAAACCCTCTGGTAAGCCAGTTGTGTGCATGAAGATAGGCACGTGTAGAAAAAACTTGAAAAAAACCCAACCACCCTTGCCCTCTTCCCCCCTGGAGCACATCCATAGATAAGAGGCTCAGTCTTCTCAAAGCTGAGGGTTAATAGCCAGCCTGAGGGATGGGTAATACTCTAAGTAATCTGTTTGCTTTTTTTTTTTTTTTCCAGGAAACAAAAGCATAGCCTCTATTTGCTGCTTTCTGTGTCTGGTCTTTGAGTACTGCTGTTCTCAGGCCCAGCCCTCCTCTTCAGGAAGAGAAGTTCTTCAGAACTGGAGATTTAATACAAATCTTTTAAAATGATCCAATAAGTGTCTCTCTCTCCACTGATGCTGGGCATGGGAGGAAGTGTATTTAAACTTTGCACTCTGGTGATGGATTTTCCAGAAATGTTAACTTCCTAAAATTCTCTTGTCCCATTATGTTGTTCCACTGCTTTCCTTTCCCTGATCTTCCCTAATCTCTACAACTTGTGGATATAACTGTTGAAAAGAATTACCTGAGTTATTGTCTTCTCTGTAATGCTTGGTGAAATAATTGACATCTCTACAATATAAATGAATTACCCTTTCTGTTCAACATTCCTTGACACTTCGTTGTCTAAATGGGCATAAAATGTTGACCCTCTGTAAGGAAATAGTGTCTACCATGTTCAAGTTGGTTATCTGGGGAACCAATGAAGTCTTCCCCTTTCCATTCCTCTTCCTACTTCCCTCTGAGTTTTAGAGGAAGAGTTGATGAAGATTAAGAAATAAGAGGTCTGTGGGTTAAAGGGTATTTCGAGGAGGTTGGATTGGGTAAACTTATGGTGCTACTGTCTGGAAATAAGACAGACTTTGGCTCCTGTGTTATGGAGCACGATTCAGACTGGAGTACCATTCACTTGGATAGGTAGAGAGCTGATGCAGTCTGCTCTGCAACCGTGGAGACTAAGCTAAATGTGCCTGCCAAATGTCCTTTCCTTAGAGAGATTAATCCGTCTCAATTTAATTATTTTATGAGACAAAGCCAAATGTCTTAGCAATGGCTGAGGTCTTTGTGACACTTTCCACAGCTGGATTTGTGTTGCAGGAACCCTGGTCCTGTGTGGAGTGTTTTATACTTTCACTGACATTAGAAGTGATTTAAGGTGTCTGTAGGCATTTCTTGTGGTAACCTCTGGGTCTTTTGGAGATGCTAACCTATTTTCATTCCTTGGCGTTTGCCTAGCCTCAAATTAGTACCTCCCATATAAGATTGGGGGGGGGGGGGGGGGGGGGGGGGGGGGGAGGAAAAAA
>VWZE01017341.1:204701-223675 GCA_013396675.1 Eubucco bourcierii | reverse complement strand
GGGGGCAGAGAAGAAAAAGAAAGGAAAAAAAGAGCCATTACAAATACTGCACATCATAGGAAAAAATAGCTTTTCTAAAAGTGATCAGAATGGGATTGAAGCTATGAATATTCACTAGTGCGGCATGGTCTGATGCTAAAAATGTGCACGTCTTCTCTGCAAGAGAAAGTAAGAACACAATTTTGTGAGAATTCCTGAGTATCTGAGAAGTGTTTCCATTCTTTCTGGCTTTATAAGACTGTTTCAACAGGAGAAAAGATGTGAGCAAACCCAAAAGTGAGTTTTCACTATGTGGCTGCCTGATTGGTAGCGGCAGGAGCAAAGGGGTGTGCAGAGGTATGAACAACCAAGGAAGCAAGTGTGGGACCAATGTTTTTGGCTTCAGCCCACAAAACCCCACAAGCCACTCATTTAAAATAGTTATGAGGCTGAAGATATAGCTTTAGGGTAGTGTCTAAAGAGACATAACCGCAGGCTTCTGCTGAAAGAGGCAGTCCTACTTCTGTGCTCATTCCTGTCTCTTTGCTCATTCCTGCTGTGTTACGTGCTCAGCTGCTTTCATTCTTCCAGTGCTAGTACTTACCTGACCCCACTGCAGACCTGTTCAGGCATCTCACTCAGCAAAAATACACAACACTTGCAAGGAAATGAGTAGTCTTTTTGCTTTGTTTTCCTGAACCAGCATTTAACGGGTGCAGGGCAAAGCAGGGAATACAAACACAGAGATGGGACAGATGGATTAGCTGTGGACAGTGGAAAACTCTTGAGAGATTTAGCTGTAGAGTGAAATGCAGACAGGGGATAGCTCTGTGGACTGAAGGCAAAACAGAAAATTCAGTTTGGGCATCCTACTTGTTGTTAATGAACACAACTATCTGGCTAGTGGCTAATTTGAAGAGTGAGTTGGCATGCATGTGGGTGACAACTACGGGAAAAAAAGCCAGCAATGAATCTGGGTTTAGCTTTGTGATATTTTTGACAGAGATTGAATTTCTGTTATATAAACTGTCATAGTTAAGTGGTTATGGTGTTTTATTATTCATGTTCTTCTTTGATACACAGCTTCTTTTTATGGACTTGCATTTATGCATGCCACATATGTAGGACTTGGAAGATGCTTGCAAGCATTTCAGTACACACTCTAGTCTCAGGCTGATTTATATTTTTAAGAGTTTCCTAGCTATCCTTTTAGCTACTATAGCTGAAATGAAAAAGATGTGTAAGGATCAAATTGACAGGCAACCAGTGACAGAACAAGAGGACACAGTCTCAAGCAACGCCAGGGGAAGTTTAGGCTCAAGGTGAGGAGAAAGTTCTTCACTGAGAGTCATTGGCTACTGGAATGGGCTGCCCAGAGAGGTGGTGGAGTCACCGTTCCTGGAGGTGTTCAAGGTGGTTTTGGACGTGGCACTTGGTGCCATGGTCTAGTCTTGAGGTCTGTGGTATTGGGTTGGACTTGATGATCTTTGAGGTCTCTTCCAACCTTGGTGATATTGTGATACTGTGAAAATCTGTAGTTCACAGTGGAACTGAAAAAATATTATGTGGTTGTTTTTTTTTTTTTTAAATTAGTAGTAGTAAACATGAAAACATTTGGAAGTCTTCACCTTAGAGTTGTACTAGAATTCATTTGTACAGACTTCTTGCTTTGGCTTGATTTGTACAGCAGAGGTTTTTTGCTGGACATTCGATCTTCAGCATGTAGTGTAAGGTTTTCTCTTTAGACTTTATTAGCACCTTTTTACACTCTGTCTACATTAACTGTACAAGCAGATGGACAATTTTGTCTCTTTTAATTGTCTTTCATTTAGCCTAAGTTTGGTTTCTGGCCAAGTACTCATCACCTGTGAATCAAACTTGGCAGCCCTTTTGTTTCTGGGCCAGATATTTTCCTCACAGGATGATTTCCTTTTGAAAGGCCACACCAAAGTACATCTGAAAAGCAAATAAAACACACTACTGGCTTTCCAATAGCTGCTAAACATGTAATTCCTCTTGTTTTGGTCCTTTTAGGATCATTATCCAGTGCTTTTATTGGCATAGCTGCCGAAGACTAGGGCATAAACAATAAGCTGGAAATTATCTTCTTTTAACATTTTTTTTTTCCCTTTCCCGTTCCCTGCATGCAGGAAGTTTGGCACAGTACATCCTGTTCTTAGGATGAACCTCTGCTTTGCTTATTGTTCTTCACTTTCTTGAATAATAATCATTGCTGTGTCATAAGCTGGTAACAGTTGTACGAGACAAAAACATTGCTGCCTTACAAAAAGTCAGCTTGTACTAGTGAGTGTGAAGTACTCCGGGTCAGGTCCAACTCTGCTGCTTCTTACAGCATTCTAATTTCATTAGAGTGACTTCTCCTATCTCTTGTTTACACTCACCAAAGCTGAGTGAGGGGGTCTCATATTTTCCAGTACAGTCATCCCTGAGGGAGTTTTACTGTCCCTGTCCAGTGCAGGGCAGTTGCACGTGTCTGGAAGAGATGATTATGAAATGGGGCAGCATGATGGAGCATTCACTTATCTAACTCACAGCTATTCTGGCTGATGTGATCACTTTGTGTCATCACAAAATCTGAGTCCAAAAGAGCCTGGTACATTTGTGTTGATCACTCAGGCTGTGTGATATAATGTAAATTGATTGAAATGAAGAAGGTGATTAGTTATTGATAGTTATTTGAGCAGTGGGGTAAACCTGAGGTCTCCATGGCATGCAGCAAGACAGGGACAGAGAATTAACTCCAGGAATCACAGAATTAATCAGGCTGGAAAAGACCTTTAGGATCAAGTCCAACCTACCATCTAACCCTCCTAATTAACTAAACCATGGCACTAAGTGCCTTATCCATTTGCATTGGAACAGGCTACTCAGGGAGGTGCTGGAGTCACCATCCCTGGAGGTGTTCAAGAAGCTGTAGGCATGGTGATTCAGGATATAGTTTAGTAGTCGTGGTAGCTGGGTTATGGTTTTTTCCCAACCTTAATGCTTCTATGACCTGTTCTAGCCAACAGTTCCTACAGATCATGCTAAACAAACCTTCAACTCAGGCAGATTAAGGCAGCTTTTATACTGATCAGCATGCTACACCTCCCTAACAGGTTTGTGTAGTTCAGTCTTGTTTTCCTAATGAATCTGGGAAAAAACTCATTATACTCCTCATCTATCTAAACCTAATGCTTCTACCTGTCACTAGTCTTCTACTTTGTTAGTTCAGGTCTTGCTACCTCTCTTCTGTTACATCTCTTGTGAACCACCTTACCACCATGGAATTTCCCTTTCCCTGGCCTGGTGCGAGCACTGCTGTTGCCTGTCTTTGAGGCAGAGCTGCTCCAACTTCGGATCATTTTTGTGGCTCTCCTCAAGAACCCACTCCCTCAGGACCATGTCCTTCCTATACTGAGAACACCTGACCTGGATGTAGTACTTCAGGTGAGGTCTTGCCAGAGCAAAGCGGCAGAATCACCTCTCTGGATCTGCAGCCCAGGATGTGATTTACCTTGTGGGCTGCAAGCACACAAAAAAGAAACTGGAGCAGGTAAAACCATTTTGTTTTCATGAGTGTGGTTTCTTCCCCCAGGAAAGAAACCTAGGAAAGGCAAGTTTAGCCACCTTACAGAGCAACCTTAGCCAGGCTGCAAGGTTTCTGGTATTAGCTGCATTCATGCTGACAGGTTTGGATTTACACAACAATGTCACTGGTACAGCAGTTCTGCTGTAGTGCCTCTCTCAAGGTTTACAAACCTTTGCTTTTGCTAACTCATACAGTTGCTCTTGCCAACAAAGGGCCACTTCTCAAAAGCATGCACCTCTCTGCTACAGTTCCTCCACCAGTGGGGTCAATGAGTTAGATCAACTAGGAAAGAAGCAATGTACTTTCAGTGCTACTGTGACCCATTTCCATTACAGCATTACCAATATGGAGTAACTGTCATAAAAGCCCATTTTAACAGAAAAAGCTTCTCTGATTAGTCAGTCTTTTCTCCATTTATTCTGAAAGATGGAATGAGGCACAATGGAAGAGAAAGCCTGAAATGGGTCAGTTATTTACAGTGTGTTCAGCTTTCTTTTATGTCTGAAAAGATTTCTGTTTAGTTTTTTCATATGCTTAAAATAAAAGACAGAGAAAACTGCCAGGGGAAAGAGCCTAGGATTTTAGGTAACTGTTTTTTTCAAAATAAATAGCATGGAAGCAAATCTAGCAGATATTTAAGTCTTGCTACAAAAACCCTGCAATTTTAAAGGACATTTTAAAGCTGTTTAATAGTCTACTCTTCCCCCAGATTCCCATTTTCACACCTCTTTATCGACATAAGGATGTGGCTGGGGTCAGTAGCAATTTGGGAAAGAAAGCAGAACAAATTTCTTGATCACCATGTGATAGTACATCTGTCATTTCAGTTTAAGCCAGCATCTGAAGGTACTGCATTTATGGGCATTTGGCCAGATTCTCATTTAACTGGCATCTGGTTTAGACTTGTGCAACTGCCCTGCAAATCAGAGTAAGTCTAGTGTAGTCAACTGTGTAAGAGGAGAACAAGGACTACTTTTGATCAGGTCAGCCTTTCTGTATGATGTTTCTGGAGTCTCAGCAATTCAACTTAGGCTTATAGTTGTTTCTTACCACAAAATCACAGAATGCTATGGGTTGGAAGGGACCTTTAAAGATCATCTAGTCCAATGCCCTCTGGCTGGAGCAGGACCAGCTAGAGCAGGTCACACAGGAATGCATACAGGTGGGTTTTGAATATCTCCAGAGAAGGAGACTCTGCAACCTCTCTGGGCAGCCTATTCCAGTGTTCTGACACTCTCATAGTGAACAAAATTCTTCCTTATGTTTAGGTGGAACCTTCTCTGCTCCAGCTTGCACCCATTGCCTCTTGTCCTATCACTGAACATCACTGAGAAGAACCTGGCTTCATCCACTTCATCATCTTTGTGGCTCTGCCCTGGAGTTTTTCAAGCAGTTCCCTGTTATCTGTCGCAATTAATCTGCTTGTACTCTTTCTTTGGAGTATCCCAGTTGAGTGTAGAAGAGAGGATGGCATCAATTGTGATCAGTATCTTGAGGCAACTGTTAAAATGTGTCATATTTTGAAAGTTGTCTTTATAGTATTCAAACAATTTTTCTCTAAGGAGACCCTAGTGCAAGCAATTAAAAGTTAGAGATAAAATGCTCATGTGCAGCAAGTGAAGTGCTCCAACGTATGGTCTAATTGTGAATCTGATTCAAACACGTGGTTGGGGTGTATAATCCCCACAAGTCTGCCAGTTTCCTGTGATCCAGGATGCCTGTTCTGACTAGGATTGAATGTGCAGTGGAGGAGGGGAAGGCAACAAAGCAATGTTGAGTTACCTGGTTGTGGGGAACTGTATCATCATTCACCTGAATATAACATATGTGACATCATTCACCTGAGTATAACTCAAACAGGTAACTGATGGCAAGAATTGGGTTTTCCATATTGAAAGTCAAGTATGTCCACCTGGGGTGGTAAAACAGAGTGTAAATGTGGCAAAAATAATTTAGGCTCTGTATGAATAACCGGTGTGGGATAATTTATGAAATTCCAGCCTGACACGAAAGGTTTGATTAATGTAATAAATAAGAAAGTTTAACTCCTTTGGAAGTGAAATCATAGATTCACAGTGTCAGGGGGTGGAAGGGACCTCATATGCTCATCCAGTCCAACAGCCCTGCCAGAACAGGATCACCTAGACCAGATCACACAGAAACACATTCAGGCAAGTTTTGTGTATCTCCAGAGAGGGAGGCTCCACAACATCTTTGGGCAGCCTGTTCCAGTGTTCTGTCACCCTCACAGGGGAAAAAATTCCTCCTCAGGTTTAAACGAAACTTCCTATGCCTCAGCTTCCACCCATAGCCCCTTGTCCTGTCATCAGGCATCACCCAGCAGAGCCTGGCTCCAACCTCCTGGCACTCACCTTTACATATTTATAACCATTGCTAGAGGTCACCTCTCAGTCTCCTCTTCTCCAAGCAGCACATCCCCAGCTCCCTCAGACTCTCCTCCTAACCTCATTCCCTTAATCCTCTTTGTGGCTCTGTGCTGGACTCTCTCAAGCAGTTCTATGTCCTTCTTGAACTGAAGGACCGAGAACTGGACACAGTACTCCAGATGTGGCCTCACCAGGGCAGAGCAGAGGGGCAGGAGAACCTCTGTTGACCTACTAGCCACAGCCATTCTAATACACCCCAGAATGGCATTGCCCCTCCTGGCCACAAGAGCACATTGCTGGCTCATGGTCAACCTCCCATCCACTAGGACCCCCAAATCCTTTTCCCCTTCGGTGCCTCCCAATAGATCTGTCTCTAACCTATACTGATACTTGGGGCTGTTCTTTCCCCAAATAGTTGAGAATAAATAGAGTTATAATGCCAGAAAATATCCCAAAGGGGTTAGTGCTTCCATAGATTAGATTTCCTGGGGAGAAATTCAATCAGGAGCCCTTTTAGAGCTATTGGCCAGGTCAGCAACATTGCCTGTGCTGATCAATACAGTCTGAACACTACCAATAGCAGTCTTTGACTGTCTGAATCAAAATCTGAGAACAGGAATATTTCTGAAGGCACAAAATGTCATGAAAAAAGTCCCTGCTGTGTCAGAAGATGGTAAATGAGGGTGGTCCACCAACATTCTTTCAGTTTCATCTTGATGTAGGCATTTTTGTTTTCTGCTCAATGTATGTTTATAATCTGCAGCTGTGATAGACCTATCTAAATCTCTGAGAGTTTAGCTAGGGCTCTGTGCAGGTGCAGCTCACTGTCATCTGTTGCAGTGAGTGGCAGAGATTGCAGGAACTAATAGTTTTTGCTAACCACTGTGTTAGCTATTCACTGTGCATTTTGTACTCCCTTATTTTATAATTCCTTAATAAATAAAAACAATTTTAAAAGTTCTTGGAACAAGCAACACAGCTAATGAGACTTCCCATTAATTCAGTGAGTTTTCTTCCAGGTGATTCTTTGTGCTGCCAGTGCTATAAATCTTCCTGTATTTTGTCTAGCCTTCTATACAGACAACCATAGCCTTATCTGTAGTTTTGGAAGGCTTTTTAAGGAAACAGGAAAGCCATGTGATAATTTTCATTATCATTGATACTTCATGTAAAAAGAAAAAACCCCAAACTGTAGATAGTTTCCAAAAGGTGAAACAGTTTTGTTTCTTCCACTTGTTATTTTTGTTGTTGATGGGGTTTCTCTTAGCTTCAGGGTTCTTATTTGCTTTCCAGTTTCTGAACCTTTAATAGGGTGCCCCTCAGCTGAATGAGGACAGGGAACTGTTTGTGAGTCCAGTGCACAAAAATGATTAAAGGAGTGGAACATCTTCCTTTCTAGGAGAGACTGAGGGATCTGGGGCTCTTTAGCTTGGAGAGGAAGAGACTAGAGGTGATCTCATCAATGTTTATAAATATGTAAAGGTAAGTGCCAGGAGGCTGAAGCCAGGCTCTGCTGGGTGATGCCCAGTGACAGGACAAGGGCCACTGGGTGGAAGCTGAGGCATAGGAAGTTTCATTTAAACCTGAGGAGGAATTTTTTCCACTGTGAGTGTGACAGAGCACTGGAACAGGCTGCCCAGGTGTGCTGTGGGGTCTGTCTCTCTGGAGATATTCAAGACCTGCCTGGATGTTTTCCTCTGATCTGGTCTAGGTGATCCTGCTCTGACAGGGATGTTGGACTTGGATGATCTTTTGAGGTCCCTTCTAGCCCCTGACATTCTGTGATTCTGTGCAGTCATTAATCTCTCTTTTTGTGGTCAAGTAACTCAGTGTGTACCCCTTGAAAAGAAAAGCTAAGGTTTTCATACGATCTGATCTGTTCAGGAGCTGGCAAGCTAATGAAAAAGTACAGTTAGAAGTTTCTGTACCTGATGTGCGTTTGTAATTTTGACCTTTTCTTCTTGATTTCTGTATTGATTTTTATTTAGACAAGAACACATTAAGACTACTCGCAGGAAAACAACGTTTAATTTTTTGTATAATTCTGAATTTAATTTGGATAATTAAATAATTCCTGGAGTGATCTATTTGGAAATCAGATTCTGTCAAACTAAAGTCCTCTCTCTTTCTTTCTTTCCATCTTTCAGCTTTCCCATCTGGATTACATTGGTAGTTACCTCCAAACAATATGTCAATGATTATACTAGATAAAGTGAAAATAGTGGTCCTAAGGGTACCAGGACCTTAAAAATACATGTGTCTTGGAGACTTTAATCTTACTTGAGCTAAGAGGTGAGTGCCTGTGTGGTAATCTGTAGGTAGAATATAGATGTGTGAAGAAAAATATCTTAATGAGAGGTAAGAAGTTCCTCTTCTAGGAGAGGAAGAGCAACTATTTCATTAATCACAAAAGGAGTACCTTGGGTCGTTTCCTGAAACGCAGATCAGCAGTTGATATTGATAGCTGTAGACTAAATGCACCAAAGCTAGCCCTGTAAGGAACCAGAGGCTGGATCAGTTGGCAGTAAATGCCTGACTGGATGTGCTTTTCCTATGTGCAGGGTCCTTTACACACAGCTCAATTTTGAGTTGAGGGCATTTCAGCAGGTTTGCTGAGTATCTTTAGAGTGCGGCAAACTTGTGCTGTCTTTGGACACCTACCACAGAAGTATGGAAGTATTTGGATGGGTTCTGGGAGATGAGTTTACTATCTTGGCAGAGAGAGATTAGAGGGATGAGAACCTGTGTGGTTTTCTACTTCTGGTGACTCTGGGAATGGTAACAAGATTACATATGTGGGGTTTGGAACAGACCAGAGGAAGAAAGAATTCCTCTGAGAGACATAATACTGCATTTGGATGTAAATTACACAATCAAATTTATACTTGTGGCCTTGTCTTATTTCTAGTAATTGGATTAAATGAATTTGTAAGTCTTTTGCCCTAGACTTGTGGTCAAAATCTTGGGCTTCACTAAGTTTTATGTTTTTCATTTATAAATCATAAATAAACAAGACTTAAGTGAAATTCTGTTCAGACACAGGTAATGGCTGTTTAAGCACACTTAGCTGAGCAGTGAAACCCTCAAGAAATCATTACACTGATTTCAGTCATTATGAATACTTTCACCCTGATTATGCATCCCTTGAAATAATACCAGAAAACTCATGTACCTCAACTTTCTCCATGAAAAATGTGATGGAGAATATTTTATTTAGATATTTTAGCTCTTTTTTTTCCCCCAGAGGTTTTCCATTGAGTGGTGCTGCTTCTGTTCCTTTCCCTGATTCTCTCTGTTGGTCCCAGTAGTTTACCTCCTTAATGATTTACAGATCCTCATTTGATCTGCTTTTAACTCAGCAGAAGAGCAGCAAATTACTGAGATATTTGGTGGTAAGGATTTATTTTCTGTGAGTGGGTTGGTTGGTTGTTTTGTTGTGTTTTGGTTTTCTCATTTGTTTTTGATGTGGTTTTATTTTTCCTGTGCAGATTTCTACTTTTTTTTTAAACACAGGTTAAAACCTGGTTCTCAGGTTGTCTGATGAGCTGATTCAAATTAAGGAAAACAAATGTGGAAGGAGGCAGGAATAACTGTACCATTCAGTAGATATCTGTTGCACTGCACAGGGCTTTAGAAGTTCTTTTATGTTAGGCAGCAAAATCATAGAATCAGTCAGGGTTGGAAGGGACCTCAAGGATCACTTAGTTCCACCTCCCCTGCCACTAGATCAGGCTGTCTAGAGCCTCATCCAGCCTGGCCATAAATGCTTCCAGGGATGAGGCTTCCACCACCTCCCTGGGCAACCTGTTCGAGGGTCTCGCCAGTCTCATGGTGAAGAATTTTTTCCTGACATCTGGTCTGGATCTACCCATTTCCAGCTTTGTTCCATTCCCCCCAGTCCTATCACTACCTGACAGCCTAAAAAGTCCCTCCCCAGCTTTCTTGTCACTCCCTTCAGATATTGAAAGGCCACAATAAGGTCACCTTGCAGCCTTCTCCTCTCCAGACTGAACAAACCCAACTTCCTCACTCTCTCCTCACAGCAGAGTAGCTCCAGCCCTCTGAGCATCCTTATGGCCCTTCTCTGGATGCCTTCCAGCACATCCATAGTCCTCTTGTAATAGTGGCTCCAGAACTGGATGCAGTACTCCAGGTGGGGTCTCATCAGTATGGAGTAGAAGGGGAGGATCACGTCCCTCACCCTGATGCCCACACTTCTCTTGATGCAGCCCAGGATCTGGTTGGCTCTCTGGGCTGCAGGAGCACACTGACAACTCCTATTGAGCTTCTTGTCCACTAGCGCCCCCAAGTCCCTCTCCTCAGGGGCTGCTTTCAAGCCAGTGACTACCCAGCCTATACTGATGCTTGGGATTGCCTTGACCCAAAGGCAGGATCTTGCACTTGGTCTTGTTGAACTTCATGAGATTGGCTCGGGCCACCTCTGCAGCCTGTCCAGGTCCCTCTGGATGGCATCCCTCCCAGCACATCAGCCGCAGCATGAGGCTTGATGTTGTTGATAAACCTGCTGAGAGTGCATTCCATGCCCCGTCCATGTGGCCAACAAAGATGTTAAACAAGCACCAGTACATGCTACACCAGGACCTCTTGTTCTGTCACTGGGTGACTGGGTACTTGTTCTGTCCTCTTGTTCTGTCACTGGGTGCCTGGGAGAAGAGCCCAACCCCACCTGGCTACAACCTCCTTTCAGGTAGTTGTAGAGAGCAATGAGGTCTGCCCTGAACCTCCTCTTCTGCAGGCTGCACACCCCCAGCTTCCTCAGTCTCTCCTCACAGGGCTGTGCTCCAGGCCCCTCACCAGCCTTGGTGCCCTTCTCTGGACACATTCAAGCACCTCAACATCTTTTTTAAATTGAGGGGCCCAGAACTGGACACAAGAGTCAAGGTGTACCCTAACCAGTGCTGAGTGCAAGGGTAGAATAACCTCTGTGGTTCTGCTGGCCACACTATTTCTGATACAGGCCAGGATGCCACTGGCCTTATTTGCCACCTGGGCACACTGCTGGCTCATGTTCAGTCACTGTCAACCAGTACCCCCAGGTGCGCCTCTGTCTGGCTGCTCTCCAGCCACTCTGTTCCCAGCCTATAGCGCTACGTGGGGCTGTTGTGGCCAAAATGCAGAACCTGGCACTTGGCCTTGTTAAAACTCATAGCACTGGACTGTGCCCACCTATCCAGCCTCTCCAGGTCCCTCTGCAGAGCCCTTCTGTCTTCTAACAGATAGACACATGCTCCCAACTTGGTGTCATCTGCAAACTTACTGGTGCTGGACTGAATGGAGAAAAGGAACTAAGCCTGCCCACAAGAGATGACCTTAACACTACACTGGGTTTTGCCATGTAGGAAACATCTGGTGGAGTCATTCATAAGTTAAAGTTGTTGTGTAATGGGAGCATCTAATTTTATTGCAAAGTAGTAATCAAAATAATTTTAATCAGTGATAGGCTTTTTTTTTTTTTATTTTATTTTTCCTTGCTTAATAGGTGAGAAAATCTTGAAAACAACTTGAGAATATTTGTGACACTGGTAAAGTTAATTTCCTTGCAGAAAAGTGCCAGAAAGTTTACTTGAATAATTTCACAACTGAAAACAAAAGAGGTAGATGACAAGACATTCATTTATTTATTTAAAAAAATTTAAAATCTGAAAGTGGCAAAACACCAATGTGAGAAATCACTTGATCTAGGACTTGTTCTTCTGAGGCCAGGATTGATGTCTCAGGGATGCAGCTAAAGCATCTGCTACCCTCTCAGGAATGCCAGTATCCCTCAACTCCAATTTCTGTCAAGATGTTCAGGCACCATAGAGGGCTTCTGATATGCTGCTTTATTTACTCTCACCAGAGCGAGATACCAGACATTGGTGGATCAGAGACATTTTCTGTTTATGGCTTAGTGCTCAGGAAATTGAGTGTATTTAACAGGTTTTATTACCTGCACCTATGTATTCTGCTACAGCACCATTCAGCAGGCAATAATCTAGGGAGCCATTGTACCACTGCTTTGATTTATAAAGGTCAAGACCTGGTTCTATCTGTCCACAGAACAAGTAATTGCCACACAAATTGGAAGAGATTGAGTGAGCTGAACTTTAGACAGTGCCATTAATTTAGGTAAGCATTACTCATCAAACTAATTAAGTATAATTGCTTTGTTTTGGGTTTTTTCACCTCTTTGAACACAGAATACCATGGCCATTATTCCTGTGCTAACCTTTAAAGAAATAGTAACCTTCATAGAAAAATGAAAGTCATTAAAAAACTATTTTTTATCACACTGCTGACTGACAGATCCAAACATGATTGGGTGCCTTTCTCAGTTGGCTATGAAGATTATTATGGCCAAGAGTAGGGAAAAATCATTACAGCTCATTTTGTGCCTCATGAAAGACACTTCTTTACTTGATGGTTACTTAGTGAGGCTGCCTGACCTTACAGAAATAATTGGGTAGTTACTGTACCAGCACAGCCTCAGTTGCAGGACTTGAAGCTATTATTGCCAATGCTGCTTGATACAGCACAGCTTCACTTGGAGTACAATGTCTGGGGCAAAATGTCTCTCTCTGCTCAGACCTTTTGTATGGGTAACTTCTAAAGGGTCTTTGAATTGATTCAGCAGCTGATGGTAATTCTATGTTTCTGAGGGAACTGGAG
The DNA here is from genome assembly GCA_013396675.1 of Eubucco bourcierii. Lineage (NCBI taxonomy): Eukaryota > Metazoa > Chordata > Aves > Piciformes > Ramphastidae > Eubucco > Eubucco bourcierii. The sequence continues at coordinate 211,048 of VWZE01017341.1, read as the reverse complement.
CTGTTTAGTTTGAGTAAGAGGAGGCTGAGGGGAGACCTCATTGCTGTCTACAACTACCTGAAGGGAAGTTGTGGAGAGGCTGCTGCTGGGCTCTTCTCGCAGGTAACTGGAGACAGAACAAGGGGGAATGGCCTCAAGCTGAGACTGGGGAGGTTTAGATTGGACATTAGGAAAAAAATTTTACATGGAGAGAATGGTCAGGGATTGGAATGAGCTGCCCAGGGAGGTGGTGGAGTCACTCACCCTGAGTGTGTTTAAGGGTGGTTTGGCTGTGGTGCTTACAGCTATGGTATCAGGTGGCTCTTGTAGAGTAGGGTTCCAGGTTGGACTTCGTGATCCTGAGGGACTTTTCCAACCTGGATGTTTCTGTGATTCTGTATATGTTCCAGCTGCTTCTCACCAATACTGGAAACTCAAACCTAGAAACCTGAGTTAATCTAGGGAATGTGAAGCAACTTTTGAACAAAATTGCAAGTTTGATGATCTTCATCTCATGGTCTTTTCTTACACTAGAGTCCAGGAAGCAAAATATCCATAGTCTGTGTCCTTGGGGTCAGTTGTTTGCATTCACATTGATAGTAAATTACTTGCAGTATGGACAGTTTCCTTAAGGGTCTTTAAAGGAAGAATTCTGAGGTAGAGTTCCAGCTACAATGTCAAGAAACTGCTAGAGCATGATGAGTTTTCTGAAGGTACTACATTATCCCAAAATCGTTTCATCTCCCCAGGTCCCCAAGTTCAAAACATCTTTGATGGAGCAAAAGGAATCTTAGACACAGAGTTTATCACAGAAATGTTTCTAAGAAGGTAGCACAGCAGTCATAAATCCTTCCTCATGTCTGACATGTGCAGACATCCTTACAGTAGTCTGACATGGTGCTGACTACCTTGTATTGTTGCTAGAAATGCAGCTTAAAGTTGATACGAGATCAGCTTTGTCTGAATTTGGCCTGGGATTCAGTGAGTGCCCAAAGAACTGCCTGAGCACAAGTTGGTGCATAGTGTGTGTGTGTGTGGGGAAATAAGGAAAACAAGGTGTGTAGTAACTTATCATTTCTTCACTTGCTTTGTCCTTTTTAAAAGCTAAATTAAGAAGTTCTTTTTGTTTCAGAGAGACATTTCTCCAGCACAAAAAAACCCCAACAAACCCAAAAACCAAACAAACAAAAAACCCAAACCCAAAAAAAACCCCAACCAAACACAAAACCAACCAAACAAAAAACCCTCCACAAAAGCAAACCCAAACCCAAAACACTAAGTAAGTAGTGGAGGGAACATAGATTATAGATTACTGCTTTTCTGTGCTCTGTGGGTCTGTGAGAGACTCAGGTTACCAAGCCTTTGCCCTAGGAGATTTTAATTTATCTAAAATTTAGTTCTGACTTTAAAAACAAAACAAAACTCTAAACAAAACCAAACAACAAAACAAAGCAAGCAAGAAAAAAATTATTTCAGGAATATGCCTGTGAACCTCAGCACATATTTCATAGAATCAGTCAGGGTGGGAAGTGACCTCAAAGATTACCTAGTTCCAGTAGCCCTGCCATGGGCAGGGACACCTCACACTAGATCAGGCTGTCCAGAGCCTCATCCAACCTGGCCCTAAACACCTCCAGGGATGAGGCTTCCATTACCTCCTTGGGCAACCCATTCCAGGCTCTCACCACCCTTATGCTGAATAACTTCTTCCTAACCTCCAGTCTAAATCTACTCATTTCCAGCTTTATTCTACTTCCCCTAGTCCCATCACTATCTGATACCTTAAAAGGTCCCTCCTCAGCATTCTTGTAGGTCCCCTTAAGATACTGAAAGACCACAAAAAGGTCACCTTAGAGTTTTCTCTCCCAGACTGAACAGCCCCAACTCCCTCTGTCTCTCCTCATAGGAGTCACACAGCTCTACTTGGAATAGCTTTTATTACACATGATTATGTAACTGGAACAGGTTGTCCACAGAGATAGCACTCCTTCTGCCATGCCTGGAAATACTCAAGGTCAGTCAGCTTCATCCAGTTTAAATATGTCCTTGCTTACTGCAGGGAGGACTGGATGACATTTAAAAGTCTCTACCAACCCAAAGCATTCTGTGACTCTAATTGTGAAGAGGTGTATCTTTAGCAATTGACCAAGGTCTGTAGTGTTTACACTACAGACTTGTATCTCAACAGTGACCTGAGGTTCTCTTGCAGTGCATGGGAGATGGAGAAACACTTCACATTTGCAAGGTCTTGCTTTTGATACCTTTTGTAAACCATTGCTATGGAATATGTGCAGGTGGCCCCATGCAGGCAGGTCCTAAGCCTGGAAACTCTTTGCCTGTGTTAGGGCACAAATGTTACAACCTGAAGTGTTAAGCTTTGACTCTTAGAGGCTATCAGCCTGCCTCAACTTGCTGGCTTGATTACAGAGCTGTGCTAACAGCCTCTTTACCAGATTGGCAGGTGTCTGGTCAGCATGGAATACCAGCACAGGCTTGTATCTGTTTGTGATAGTCCTTGTAAAGATACTCTAAGGTTTTGGGTCTCCTAAAACCTGTGGTGATTTCTAGCTGTGGTATCTGAAATTATCTCAAATAAACATACATGTACCTAGGTGGGTGTGCGACAGAGACAGGATGTGATAAGTTGCAATATTAGAATATTACTTGTTGAATCTCAGACATGATATATGAGAGCCTCACTATTTTAAAAAGGAGCAGCTGCAGTGCATTCTGTTGTTGGAGGCACTCCATTGCTAGGAGGAGTTTTCCATCAGAATAATATGTCAAGTGGAGGGAAAAAACACACTTAGCTGTACCAGCAGTTTTTTTTCCTTAACTCTGTTTAAGTTACTTTTCTGCTCTTAAATCATAGTAAAGCATTGTATACAGGATAGTTTGTTGCCCAGCAGTTTAGGGATAAGTCTTTAGGTTTCTGCATGTGCATCCTGTTACTAGGTTTAGATTAAATGGAAGTTAAACTGACTTTGATCATGAGGACTTGATCAGTATATTAGCCCTGTTGCATAAGCATACTCTGAGTAACAGTCAGCACTGTTCTCTAATGCAGATTAAATCCTCCTGAGTTTATTCCTTGTTTAAAATGCTTCTGAAGGTACTTATTTGCTGTATTTCTATCACAGGTTATTTTAAAGAGAAAAGTCCTACCACCTAGGTTATGTGTAGTCTAGACTCATGTTAGCAGTTAGCTTGGTACAACCTCTGTGGATCTGTACAGGAAATCAGAGAATGACAGAATGAATCAGGTTGGAAAAGACCTTTGAGGTCATCAAGTCCAATCTATCACCCAACACTATCTAATGAACTAAATCATGGCACTAAGTACCTCATCTAGTCTCTTTTTCAACATCTCGAGGGAAGGGCACTCCATCACCTCCCCCTGCAGACCATTCCAGTGCAAATAACTCTTGGCTGTGAAGAACTTCTTCCTAACATCCAGCCTGAACTTGCCCTGGCACAGCTTGAGGCTGTGTCCTCTTGTTCTGTCCCTGGGTGCCTGGGAGAAGAGACCAACCCCTGCCTGGCCACAACCTCCTTTTGGGTAGAGAGGAATAAGTTCCCCCTGAGCTTCTTCCAGGCTGAACAACTCTGGCTCCCTCAACTGCTCCAGTTGTTTGTGAGGAACTTATGTCCTCACATTGCATATGTTTTATGATTTCTTTTTGGGTAGCTCTAGGCTGAACATCTTGTGGAGAATGAAACATATCGGGTGCCCTCCTGGAGAGCATTTTCCAGCTTATTTGCTAGGAAAGAAATCAAATTCATGCAATGCTTTTGCAATGCAAAAGAAAATGCAGGAAACAGGCATGATTGGGAAATCAGCTTTTATAATGCAGCCTTGATTTGATTAACAAATGTGCATGTCTTTGTACCCCTTCTTCCCTGTTGCAAGTGAGCTCTCTCTGACAAAGGCTCTTTTCATCTTTTTGGGTTTTTTATTTTCTCTGTTCAACATGCATCAGAGCAGGAAGTGGTTTCTGATTCTACAAAGTACTTTGTGATTGCAGTTTTCCCATTTCAGCACCCAGAGTAAGGTTGGCAGCTTTTAAATGTCTTCATGAAAATCTAGGTTAAGGGAGAGAGACTGTCTGAAAACTGCTAGCAGTGTATTTTTTTTTTTTTTCCAGAGGGGTTGGTCTCCTGAGGAGGGGGAAAAAAAAATCCCAGTGAGTGAATTTGGCAATTCTAATAAAAATGCTTTGTAATCTTAATTTTCCAGCACAGGTCAATGATGTTGATAAATGAACTTTGTGAACAAAACTTTTTGATTATTACTTTTTTTTTTTTTCCACAACTGACTTTTATTTCTCAAGGAACAGAACAACTGTAATTAGGAGAATATTATCTCAGTAAATACAAGAAAGCTGGGGAGGAACTTTTTAGGACTAGGGGGAATGGAACAAAGCTAGAAATGGGTAGATTCAGACTGGGTGTTAGGAAGAAGTTCTTCAACAGGAGGGTGGTGAGACCCTGGAAAGGGTTGCCCAGGGAAGTGGTGAAAACTCCATCCCTAGAGGTGTCTAAGGCCAGGCTGGATGAGGCTCTAGCAAGCCTGATCTAGTGAGGTGTCTCTGCTCACGGCAGGGGGGTTGGAATCAGATGATCCTTGAGGTCCCTTCCAACCCTGACTGATCCTGTAATTCTAAATACAGATGTAAAGATGTCAGCTGGTTGCCTGCAGTACTCTCTGCCTAACTTCATCTGGTGTAATAGAACAGCTCATAGGACTGAAAATGGAAAAATGCACATGAAATACTAATGTATTCCCACTTGCTTGCAATAAAATGTATTACTGACATCTATTATCCATTGAAATAGTGTTAGCATTGACCTAACTTGTCAGACATTTATTAAATATTTAATATAGAATCATCATTAAATATTTAATATATAACCATTAATACATAACCATATAGCAAGACCATCATTGATGAGTATGAAGACTTCAATTAAGGAATGCATATCTCTAAATAGTAATTTGTCTATAAATACTCTCCTAAAGAATATATGTCATGAAATAGAACCAGAAGAGAACATCTATACTACCTGGGTGATCTCTGAGAAGGATTCTACCATTTTCCTTGTCTTTGTATAGATCTCTTCTCAGGACATGCAGAGTGCTTTACATTTGGTACGTGGAATGACTGATAAATCTTTAGCCCTTTACATATGAGAATCAATGAATGCAGAGCTGAACATATTCAAGAAGGAAGTTAATTAAAAACTGTTAGATTTTGATGTTTTGGTTTTTTTTTTTTTTTTAATGCCTGCTTACTTAGCATGTTTTTCCTTGCTAAATTACTGGTGCTAATGATAGTCTCCATTGAAGACAATTTGTTTAGTAGTTTGATTACTAAGGGCTTGTTCTGTAAATAAGTATTAACTCATAGGACTAGCTGCCTGCTTACAGAGGAAAATTGTTGGAAGATCTCATTGTTGGAATTTTATTATTTCTCATCCTGGGCTTTGCTCTTGCCTATGCTTACCATAGCGTTTAGCAGAGACTTGTGCTGTTAAGGATTATTTCAAAGGAAATGGGAATTCAAGGGGAATGCTCCACATAAACTTGAACTTGCTGTTAGAACCAGCATTGCATGTTTTCTGAACAGATCCATCTCCATGCATTTGCCCTTAAAAAGCAAACAAACATTACCGCCATTATTACTGCCGCCATTATTGCAGTACCTGGAGTCCTGTGTGCAGTTCTGGAGCCCTCAGCACAGGAAGGACATGAAAGTGTTGGAGTGGGTTCAGAGGAGACCACGAGGATGATCAGAGGGCTGGAGCAGCTCTCCTATGAGGACAGACTGAGAGAGTTGGGGCTCTGCAGCGTGGAGAAGAGAAGGCTTCCAGGAGACCTGATAGTAGCCTTCCAGTATCTGAAGAGGGCCTGCAGGAAGGCTGGGGAGGGACTATTGACAAGGTCTTACAATGACAGGACAAGGGGCAATGGGTTTGAACTGACAGAGGGGAGACTGAAACTGGATGTCAGGAGGAAGCTCTTTCCAGTGAGGGTGGTGAGACACTGGCATAGGTTGCCCAGGGAGGTTGTGGCTGCTCCCTTTCTGGAGGTGTTCAAGGCCAGGTTGGACGAGGCCTTGAGTGAGCTGTACTAGTGGGAGGTGTCCCCATCTATGGCAGGGGGTTGGAACTAGATAATCCTTGAGGTCCCCTCCAACCCTACCATTCTATGATTATTATAACCACAACCAACAATATAACAAAAAAACCGAAATCCAACAACAAAACAAACCCACAGTCCAAACACAAACTCCAAACCCACAAACAACCCCCTGCAAAAAACCCTCCAAAGCAAAAAAAAAAACAACTAACCCCCCCCCAAGAAAAGC
>VWZE01017341.1:182637-204653 GCA_013396675.1 Eubucco bourcierii | reverse complement strand
AACCAAACAACTAAACCCAAGCAACTGGAAAAAACCCCAACACAACCAAACAACCCAACAAAAATGTTTCCAGTTCTTCAAAGATGCTAAGGAGTATTCCTGGGACTCAATTTCAGCAGACACTTGTCCTGGCCAGGTAGTGAAGAGATGATGCTCATACTCTTTTTTTAGGTACAAATCCATATATGAAAAAATACATATTTAAATGCGGCTGCTCCCTCCCTGGGGGTCTTCAAGGCGAAGTTGGAGGAGGCCTTGAGTAACCTGTACTAGTGGGAGGTGTCCCTGCCTATGACAGGAGGTTGGAACTAGATGATCCTTGAGGTCCCTTCCAACCTTACCATTCTAAATAACATTGCCTAGAGCCTTAATCAAAAAGCAGTTAAACCTCATCTTTCAGTGCTGTTCCACAGCATATTTGAGTACAAACCTTTCTGTATCTATGTTGTCTCCTGAGTGGCACAATGACCCATGCTGATTCCTTCTCTTGAGTGCAGGCACCGATCAAGATTGCTGTATGTCTGGAATAAGAGACATGTATGCACATGTATCAGCCAAGATTATTTTGGGTTGGATACCCAACTTCAAGAGTTGCTTATTGTTTTCAGAGCAGCTGTCCAGGTGGTGATCTGAAAGGATGTTCCGAACAACCACTTTGAGTTAGAAAATGTCGGCTTCCCCTCTCCCAGTGGCTGGGGATTTATACAGGAGGAATTTAAAACCAAAAGTTTCAGTGCAGCCACAGTCTGACAAAACGTTAAGTGCGTGAGTGTTTGTGTTTTTCTCACAAGTTTCTTCTCTGTGTTGCACTGCAGAAAATGCATCCATACAGGATGGAGCTGAAAGCTGTTTATATATTTTAAGACAGTTCTGTTGTATTGGTTTGGAAGCATCTGGTAAGACAGAGATGATACAGAAATGGCAACATTTTTGATAGTTTGGAATAAGAATCCAGCTGAACAGAAAAGATCCAGCTCTTTGAGAGACTGTGCATGGTTTGTTTTGCTTAATGAGATTTGTACACTTGGCAAGTCCACTTGTTTCAGTAAGGCTACATTTTGCTTTGCTGTAACACACTGTATTTGAGGCCTCAGGGTTTTTCTTTGGCCAAGCCCTTTGTAGCAGCACAAACTGAAATCAATCTCAATACAGCAGGGAGAGTCGACAAGAGCACTGTTAACTAGGGTGTTGACTCAGTGAACAACTCGGGGGCATATCAAAATGAACCTAGGGCCCTTTGGTTACTTGCAGTCATCTTCAGACAAACCTTGTTTAGGAGATAATAGTTTGCTTCTTCCTTTGGCTTGTATTGGTTCATCAAGAAAGATGTTGAAGTGTTTGGCTTGAACATGCCCAGAGAAGGGCACCAAGGCTGGTGAGAGGTACTGGAGTACAGCCTTGTGAGGAGAGACTGAGGAAGCTGGGGGTGTCCAGCCTGGAGAAGAGGAGGCTCAGGGGAGACCTTATTGCTCTCTATAACTACCTGAAAGGAGGTTGTAGCTAGGTGGGGTTGGTCTCTTCTCCCAGGCACTCAGTGGACAAGAGGACACAGCCTCAAGCTGTGCCAGGGCAGGTTCAGACTGGACATTAGGACAAAGTTCTTCACAGCAAGAGTGATTGGCATTGGAATGGGCTGCCCAGGTAGGTGGCAGTGGAGTCCCCATCTCTGGAAGTGTTTAAGAAGAGGTTGGATGAGGCACTTAGTGCCATGGGCTAGTTAATTAGAAGGGCTGGGTGATAGGTTGGGCTTGATAATCTTAGAGGCCTCTTCCAATGAAATAATTCTGTGTTTCTGTATCAATGCATTTCCCATCCTTGCTACCTTCATTAGCACCCATGCTGTGAAGTGATTACTGTAGGTGAGGAGATCAAAATCTTGCTTGTTAGATTTCGAGTGCATCCTCACAGTTCAGAAATATTTTTAATTAAAGCCTCTGGAACCTGTATTTACTCTTTAAATTCAGCACTTAGCAGCTGTATGAGGAGGAGTCTCCATTCACAGGAGAAGGGCCGAACTACCTGAGGGGGGACAGAACTTTGATAAGATTACATATGCCCTAAGAGGGCAAGGGTTAATTTACTCCTGATGGAGATTTCTGAAGCACCACAGGCCACTTAATTGTGCTAATTCTAATGGTCTCCAAGTGACTGAATCTCCTGTGCTGCTGTGGCAGTAATCAAACAAGGCTTGTGACTTCCAGTGTCCTTGTGGCATGTTCAGTGAAGACTCCTCTCAGGTCAGCTGTGCTGTGGATCAGCTCTTGTATCAGGATGTTTAGTTCCTGGAGGGTGTGACAAATTGTTCAAAAATGCACTGGGAGGTCGCATTAGATCCTGCTTGAAGTTGCTGCGTTCAAGCTACGAGCACAGGAATGGTGCCACCCACACCCTTTACATGAATAGATAATGTAGCTGTCATCTGCAGTGCACCACGGAACATTTCCCCTCTGTTCTAAGCTGAGGTAAATTGCATTGGTATGAAAGGCAGCTTTTAGAAATCTGATATGCTTGTATTGAGGCTGCAAATCGGCCACTCTATTTGCATCCTTGCTATAGACATATCCTCAAGCATATCTAAAAGAAACCTCTAACCTCCTCGCTCTGCATCAGTAGTGCCTTATCTTAACAGCAAGAGTCATGCTACAGAGTGCACTTAGCCATTGGCAGCAGGGAAGGGCAAGTGAGGGTAGTGAAAGCAGCTTTGCACATCAGCACTCCTTCACCTCCACTTCTCTGTGTGTGCTGCGAAGGCTTTTAGATGTGACTTCTGCTTGTCGGTTTAACCTCAGGCGGCAACTGAGCACCACACAGCCACTTGCTTACTCCTTCCTACTCCCAGTGGGATGGGGAGAAGAGTTGGAAAATAAAAAGAAGAAAAATAGTGGGATGAGATAATAACAGTTTAATAAGTAAAATATAATAATGGTAATGAAAAGGAACATAAGAGAAAGAAATAAAACTCAATAAAAGGATAAGTGATGCACGATGCAATTACCAACAGCCTGCTGACTGATGCAGTTACTAACAACCCACTGAGTGATGTGGAGCAATGATCTGCTTCCTTGGCCAGCTCCCCTCAGTTCGTATACTGAGGATAATGTCCTGTGGTATGAAATAGCCTTTTGACTAGTGGGATCAGCTGTCCTGGCTATGCTCCCCCCAGCTTCTGGTGCTCCTGAACACTAACAAAAAGGTGGGAAGTTGGAAAGCTCTCAGTCCCTTAGGAGCAACTAAAAGCATTTGTATATTATCAGCAGTTGTCTCATGCTGAATAAAAAACCCAGTACTAATCTAGCTTCTAGGAAGCCAACTACTAAGAAGAAAATTAGCTGTATTCCAGCAGAAAGCAGGACACTGGAGTTTCAGTAAATGGTGCCCTCTGTGAACTGTTTTCCAGTGTAGTGTGGAGAAATGTCTGTTGCTCTTTGTGTGCAAATGGCATGATCCAAATCAGTTCTGGTGTGCCATATGTTGAACTGTTGCCTGATGGTTTTAGGATAGTGTGTAAACTATGTGTAAAATAGAAGCAGAGAGACAGCTGGTGCAGTTTTTCATGGCTGAGGGAAGTCTTCATTGTTGACCAGCCTGTATTACATCTGTCATGTTATTTTCTGATTCTAAAGAATAAAAAGATGCTGCAGTGTGTCCCTACCCACTTCATTGTTTTATTTATAACCAACCAAAATTATTTTTGGCATTTTGGTGTATTAAACACACAGTTTGATCCATTAAAAAAAAATTCTAGTCATTTTGCAGTGATCCATACTTTATTCTCTTCATAATCAGTACTAATTTCCCTTAATAAATCTAGTTTTGTTTTTTTTTTAATAATTGCTGTAGCTTTAGGAGGAAAGAAGTTGTTCCTACTTGCTTCCTTAAAAATGTTATTTATAAATTGAAGCAGAGCAGTCCTCTGAATTGTCATCTGACCTCATACAAGGAAAGGAAGAATTTCCTCATGTGCAATGTACACCATTAGAACTGCCTGTCAGTGACAAAACCAGAGGAGCAATATATCTTTTCTATATGATATTCAGAGTGGCTTTTGGCAGTTGCCACCTCACAGCCACACAGATTCATACATTTGCTGACACATCATTAAAAATCTATCATTGCTAGTGATCTGTCTTCACAGAAATCAATGGGTAAGCTTTGCTGATCCCGGTTTTTGCCCTGCAGAGCAAGAACATGTAATAAAACAACAATCAAAAAGAAAAAAAAAAACAACAAAAAAGGGAAAAAACCCAACACCACCACCCCCCACAAAAGCCCAAAAACAAAACCAAAAAAGCACCAATCCAGAAACCCAAAAGAAGGCTGCATTGTGTAGTATAATTATTGCAGAGCAGATTGCTGTAGCAAAAATTGCAAGTTAGATGTGAAGCTGCTGGAGTCTGAATTCTGACTTGTTCTTGTCTGAAAGCATCAGGACTGTCATATAGGAAATTCTTTTCATCTGTTTCAGTGAGATGCTTTTTCCTGGTGCTCTCATTTAAACCAAAGATATTTTAAGTACTAGCTGTGGTCTGATTTGCTGGGTTGAAGGTCCTTCTGAACACATAACTAACAAACTATGGTTTAGGTTGTTATTCTGCAATTAAAAAACATTATTTTTTTTTCTTCTCTAGAAGAATAATCTTTACCTCTGCATTAATTACTGGCTTCATCATGATTTATTGCACTTTCTGACTTTGTAGCCACTAAAACTCTTTTCTACCTGAAATCTACCCAGTACAAAAGCAAAATAAGAGACAAATTTAGTATACAAATTCGTGTAAGCCTCTGAATTAAATAATAGTGTAGAAAGATACCAGCAGTAATGCAGCTATCAAAAATTTATAGAAGGGGCCTGCTTTATACAGCAGGTAAAGCCAAGAATACAAATCACCTCCTTGAGAAAAGGTCCCAGTGCTTTCCCAGAGAAGGGAAGAAAAAAAAGACTAGTGACTCTTTGCAGTACTTAATCTGTGGTGGTTGCTCATTATTTTGTGATAGAAACTAGAAAACTGTCAGTATTTAATTTAACAGCATTTATTCTGGGGGTTTTGCTTGCTCCTCTGTAAGGAGTGGCACCTCTTTCAATACCAAATCTAAAGCCAAGAGACAAGGACAGAGCAGCAAGTCAGAGGTAATACAATGAAGGCCATTGATTTTGTGAAGGGGTGAAGTGCATCTCTTCTGAAGCTCTGGCACCGCAGAGCTCCCAGGAATTGAAGTGAGAAATTTGCTGGGGTTGGTTTCAGTTTTAGGAAATTAATGCACCTGCCGCTGGCCTTCAGGCAGAATTCTTGTATGGTAAACAGCAACTGAGCTGATCTTTTCTCTCTGTCCTTCTGTATGTTTATTATCAATATAGACTCCAGGGCAAGAAATAGCTCTCATTTCACTCTCCAAATCTTTTCACATTGAGGGTCAGATATTACTCAGCTTCTGTACATATCCCACACAATAGCTCCTCACCCAGAAACCCCTCAGCCTGGTGCAGAGCATGACTGGTCACTCTTTTCCAGTCAGGCACCAAATTAGAACAAATGAGACAATTCATGCCCAAACCTTTAGAATAGACAAGTTAAGAAAAATGTGAGGAGATTTTGTTGCAGGAATCTCAGGTCCATGGAGAAATTAAGAGAGTTGTTAGGTTCATCGAGCATAGGTTCTGCACCTATGTACTCTTGTCCTCCATGCTTCCCAGTGGAGGGTCAGCACAACCAGCTCCTGATTCCACAGTAGGGGCACATTTATATCCTGTATTGACTACGCCCAGCTTTAAGGTGCACTTCATTTGGGGCTTTAGCTGTACAAATAAGCCCTTAAGACACCTTCAGATGAGGCACCAAGTGTCTCCAGGTGCATTTGACTGTCCAAATTTAAAAATGCTGATAACTCTGAATTGCATCCATATAATAGCACAGATTGGTTTCCACTGTGATATTTAAAGGTGGTTTTAAAAAAAAAAAAAAAGTCATAACAAGTGAGGTACTTTTAATGTCTTCTTCTTTATAGATGTACTTAAAAAATTGCTCAAAGCAGCACTTAAAATCAGAAAATCAGTGACAATCACTTAAAAAGGGGCATGAGACAAGAATGGGAATAAATATTTAACTCTATAAGTAGAGGCGTGGACACAGATGTTAGGAACAAGTTTTTTACCATGAGGGTACTGGAACACTGCAACAGGTTGCCCAGGGAAATAGTTGAGGCCCCATCCCTGGAGATATTCAAGATGAGACTTGACAGGGCTCTGAACAACCTGATCTAGTCAAGGGTGTCCCTGCTGACTGCAAAGAGAATTGGACTAGATGACTTTTGGAGGTCCCTTCCAACCCAGACCATTCTATGATTCTGTGACTGTGTCCATTAGCTGGATATTACACTATCTATATTTTTACTTACTTGTACATCTGTTTGGTTTTTTTTTCTTTTTTTCCTCCTTCAAAAGTATAAGAAACAAAAGGGCTACTTATTCCTCTGTAAAACTGTCATATCTCCATATGAGATAATGTGGATCACAGGATGTTAGGAGTTGGAAGGGACCCAAAGAGATAGAGTCCAACAGCCCTGCCAGAGCAGGACCATACAATCTAGCTTAGGTCACACAGGAACACATCCAGACAGGTCTTGAAAGTTTCCAGAGAAGGAGACTCCGCAATCTCTCTGGGGAACCTGTTCCAGCACTTTTGTGATCCTTACAATAAAGAAGTTCCCCCTTGTGTTGAGGTGGAACCTCCTGTGCTGCAGCTTCCATCCATTGCTCCTTGTCCTATCCCAAGGAGCAATGGAGCAGAGCCTGCCCTCCTCCTCCTGATCCCCAGCCCTCAGATACTTATAGACATTTACTAGATTCCCCTCTCAGTCTTCTCTTCTCCAGACTAAAAAGCCCCAGGTCCCTCAGCCTCTCCTCATCAGGCAGTGCTCCAGTCCCCTAATCATCCCTGTAGCTCTCCGTTGGACTCTCTTGAGCAGATCCCAGTCCCTCTTAAACTAGGTAAGTGATCTGTCCCAACTCTCCAAATTGAAGTTAGTGAAGGAAATAAATACAAGTGTAGAACTGGGAGAAGGAAAAAAATATAGTAAACAAACTAAAGAACATGTAGTGTGAAAATAAATATTGGCAAGGGTAAGTGAGACGAGTAGAAAAGGGAAGGAGAAGTGAGAATGTTAGTGAAAGTTGAAAAGTGCAATTTAAAATAATTGAAGACATAAAAATGTCTAGACATGTGAGAAAACAGTAAGAGAGTAAAAGAAAAGTAAAAGCAATATGCCCCAAAGGTGAGATTTTCAAAGGAAAGAGGTGTAATTAACCAGAATTAATAAAAGTTTGGCTATTAGCTGTTTACCAAGTCTCTTACTATCTCCCTCATCTTTATCATGGTGGTTATTTCATCATAAGAGAGAAAAAGCTTGTTAGAAATTCTCTGGTAAAAGTTCAGCTGGTGTTGGCACATGTTAGTTTGCCAAAGAGAAGTATTTCATTGAAAGGGATAAAAATCTGGCAAAATACTGTCTTGGAGTAGGAAAGAGAGAAGGAGAGAAGGGTCAAAGCCAAAAGGAGAGTGTGGCCTGCTGGCAAGTCAGCATCTGTCCTGCAGACTGGGGATTTCAGATTGTCCACCACAAACTGAGCAAGCTGGGCTGCTGGTTTTCCAGGCAGTGCCCTTCTTGCCTTGTTTCTTTTGTGGTATTTTGCCTTTTGGAGAGGTTGGATCCAAACTGAGTTCCCAGTTCTGTATCTGAGGGATTTTTTTGGGGTATGGTTGGATTTTCTTCTGCACCACATGGATAAGAACTGATAGTTCATCAGTTGTACGCTGACTATCATCAGGTTATGGGTTTTTTTGGTGTGTACTCTTGGTCACAGTTGAATTTATGTGCTCTGAAAGTGATGAGGTACTTCACACACTGGACGTGTTTTGCACCTTAGCATTGGAAGCAGTGTTTGGAAAATAAGGAGTGATAGATACAAAGCACAAGGGGCAATGGATGGAAGCTGCAGCACAGGAGGTTCCAGCTCAACGCAAGGGGAAACTTCTTTACTGTAAGGGTCACAGAGCACTGGAACAGGCTGCCCAGGGAGGTTGTGGAGTCTCCTTCTCTGGAGCCTTTCAAAGCCCATCTGGATATGTTCCTGTGTGACTTGAGCTGGATTGTATGGCCCTGCTCTGCCAGGGGGGTTGGAGTCAATGATCTCTTTGGGTCCCTTCCAACCCCTAACATACTGTGATTCTGTGAACACTGAGTTTTCTCTCTCCTTTAAAGATAACCTTTTGCTTTCAAGCTATGCTCTCTTTGTATGTATTGTTTTACTTCATCCCTGTTTTAATTTTTACCTCCTCTTAGTCATTGATCTCTCTGCTTCTTCTTATCACTTCCTTTTTCCAGTCCTAAGCATCTTTTAGTTTTATTATTCTCTTTCCTAACAACTACTTTATTTTTCTGTAAGCAACTCCCATTCTCTAGCCCTTTATTTTGGATTTAACAAACACTCTAGATTAATTCTCTGCATTCCACTCCTGCCTGCAGGACGGGAGACTGGGGAAATGAGTGCTCATCATCATCCCTTTTTGTGCATTTGCCAAACACTGTCTGGTCATAAACTTTTAGTTTCAGCTTTATTTTTGTTGTATGAAAGGACAATTTTTGTGTGTGTATATATGGATGCATATGTGTGTGTATTTCTTTGTAGGTGGATGCAGACACAAATATGTATACATGTATTTGTGAATTTAAATATGTCTCCTGTGGTTCTCAGTTAATTGTCTGCTCAGTTATTAGTCTGGAGAGTGAAGTGAATGCTTTGAACTTATTTTGCTTTCACGGAAGTTACTAGAAGTGAACACATACACATTTGAGTGACTTTCAAAACATTACCAACCCCCTTCTAATTACTGCCATTGTGTCACCACCTGGAGGGATGCTGCTGTCCTGAGGAGTGGGTGTGCCACGGTTGGCTTTAGTTTTTGTGCTGTTAATAGGGAAAGCACAAAAAGATGATCCTGTGCAAAGCCCTGAGTGTGGCCTGCATACCTGACAGTGCATGAAGCTTCACTTTGTCAGACCTATTGTTCCACAAGCAGAAGCATTTGTTTATAATTGGAATAATAAGCATATTTTGGCAGTTCTCCATCTGAGGAGCACGTGTCAAGTGTGAGTGTTACTTGAAGCCTCAAATTAGACTTGGATAAGCAGTTATCAAAAGGTGTTTGGACACTTCCTTTGTCCCAGCAAAGTCTTTCAGGCTCAGTATCTCCAAGAGCTGACAGTCAGGGTTTTGTAGACTCTGAGGTTGCTGTATTGTCTTTCTGTACATTTCAAGAGCATCTTGCATTCAACAGCTGGAATCGTAAGGTACTGCTCTGACATTGTCTTGATGAAAATTTACCCCCCTCCTCCCTTTCTTTTTTTTTTTTTTTTTTTTTTTTTTTTTTGTGAGGTGGAATTTGCAACTTTGTCCCGTGAAATGATAAATAAATGCTGGGTGTTCAGCCTGTTCTGGCTCAGCACACAGCTACTTCACTTTCAACACTTCTGGTGGCTGTTAGTGGGAGGTAGTCAGATGGTGAAGCCCTGCAAACCTTTGTCCTTTTGAACTAGGCTGCAGAAACCTTACATCAAATCCTAGTGCTCTTGCATTGCCTTGTTGAGTAACTACGTTACAATGCTGCGTGGTGAAGTGGAGCTCTGTGAGCTTCCAGGGAAATGCCTGGGAACTATATGTCCCCTTTCAAGGAGATTAGTTGTTTCTCATCATGCAGGATGACCCCAGGTTTACTCTAACCACCTCTATAGAATGGCTTAGGTTGGGAGTGATCTCAAAGCTCATCCAGTTCCAACTCCCCCCCATAGGCAGGGACACCGCCCACTAGTACAGGTCACTCAATATCTCATCCAACCTGGCCTTGAACACTTTCAGGGAGGGAGCAGCCACAACCTCCCTGGGCAACCTGTGCCAGTGTCTCACCACCCTCACTGTAAAGAACTTCCTCCTGACATCCAGTTTAAATCTCCCCTCTGCCAATTTCAACCCATTGCTCTTCTTGCTGTCATTGCCAGACTTTGTCAATAATCCCTGCCCAGCCTTCTTGTAGCCCCCTTCCGATACTGGAAGGCTACTCTAGATCTCCTGGAAACCTTCTCTTCTCCAGGCTGCAGAGCCCCAACTCTCTCAGCCTGTCCTCATAGCAGAGCTTCTGCAGCCCTCTGAGCATCTTCATGCCTCCTCTGGACTCACTCTAGTTTTTTTTTTATTACTTACCCCCTTAAATCTTTCCTACTCAGGTTTCTCCTGGCTTCAGTACCTCACAGAACAGAAGAGTTTCTTCAGGACTTATCCTATGTAAACAGGGGTAGGGGCAGGGGAGAGAAAGTTGAGAAAGATAAAAGGCTGATTTATACAAAAGACAAAGACATGTGGATCACAGTTCCTGAACCATTTAAAGTCTTACAGTGCATAAACAGAACAAGTTGCAATGCAGTTTATAAAGACTCTCACTGAAACTTATAATTAGAGGTTACACAAGGGCAGGTAACATTTCAGAAACAGGTAAGACATCTGACCCAACATGCCTGCCTGCTGAATTGGAACAGCCTTAGGCTTTCTGGAGATCACTGCAAAGCAACTCCTCCGAATTCAATTAAAGGACTTTCCTTCATCTCTGTGCAGGTTTGTCCTTCAAGAAAAGGAAATGGTTTTTCTCAGTCTTCAAACTTCTGATTTTCTGTAAGAGTCAGAGCTTCTCACATTATTTAAGATGGTTTTAAAAGCTGGCCAGAATCACTTTGCAGACTTGGGGGGGTGTGTGTGGAATTAAATCCATTCTGCATTTGGCCTTTGCCAGTTGGTGTGCTTATTAGGATTCTTGTTCCCACACTGTGCTCTCTCAGTGATGGCACTTACCCTCAACTCAGCTGATAAGACTTAGCTCCCTGCTCTTCTTTTATACTTTTCCACAGCTGCTGTAGAGGCTTTGCAATTGGAGGTATTCAAAACCACCTGCCAGCATTCTGCATTGCTGACATTTGAATCAGGGTAACACCAGAATATTTGCACTTTGTGACTCCTTTGATGACTCTGAGACTTCAGAGTGCTGTGTACAAATTTGGATTTAGCATCATGATCCTGTGTTATTGAGGAGTAAAATATGTGGCCCACCTGCCCAAGCTGATGCAGTACATCACCTGCAGAATTCCTGATCTAACTTAAACTGATTTAAAGCAGATAAAAATGTCCTTCTCATTAATTTTTAATCTTTTCAGTCTTTTAATCTCCTTTGGGATAACTGGTGTGCTCATCAAACCAGTTTCCCTGGCTACTGTCACCACTTCTTTTTCTGCATGAGTGAAATACTGAATTCCTTCAGCACAAGGAGGAGAGTGAGAGGAAGGCAGCTTTGTGCTAGGAGGGCAGCTTGGAAGCAGGCTGCTCCAGTGCTCCTCAGTGGGCAGAGGAGGAGGCAAGCAGGCTGCTCCAGTGCTCCTCAGCGGGCAGAGGAGGAGGCAAGCAGGCTGCTCCAGTGCTCCTCAGCGGGCAGAGGAGGAGGCAAGCAGGCTGCTCCAGTGCTCCTCAGCGGGCAGAGGAGGAGGCAAGCAGGCTGCTCCAGTGCTCCTCAGCGGGCAGAGGAGGAGGCAAGCAGGCTGCTCCAGTGCTCCTCAGCGGGCAGAGGAGGAGGCAAGCAGGCTGCTCCAGTGCTCCTCAGCGGGCAGAGGAGGAGGCAAGCAGGCTGCTCCAGTGCTCCTCAGCGGGCAGAGGAGGAGGCAAGCAGGCTGCTCCAGTGCTCCTCAGCGGGCAGAGGAGGAGGCAAGCAGGCTGCTCCAGTGCTCCTCAGCGGGCAGAGGAGGAGGCAAGCAGGCTGCTCCAGTGCTCCTCAGTGGGCAGAGGAGCAGGATATGCTCTTAGCACCCAGTGGAAAGGGATGGATGCAAACCCCTGAGAGAGCAGGGCTGGCTACCTGTCTGTAACTCCTCTCATTGCTTGCGTGCATTCACCGTGTAAGCATCAAAGTTGACGGTGCAGGGTGAGGGTTTCAGTGTTCGCATAAACCTCTCGGAGACTGTGGAAGCAGAAATGCCAGGGTGGAAAATCTGCTTGTCCTCTGCTTTTTTTGAATAATACCTGGACTAACAGACTTTGTAAGTGTATCAGAAACAGGCACTCGGGGTGAGATTTTCCATGTCAGCTGCCCTAATCTAACACATCTGTCATTCTTCTTGCTACTTAGTCTTCTGCCAGGTTTGTGAGCTAAACCCTCTCTGAGCTACTTTAAAACGGTGAGGCTGCATGGCTAGGGGCAGGGGAGGGAGAAAAGTGAGATCATTCCCAACACCAGTGGTTGACAGCTAAGCTATTCTGTCAGTGAAATACCACTCCTGTTCCTGAACTGTGGAAAGCAGCAGGAAGCAGTGTTCAAAGACTTAAGCCTTCGTTTTAACGATACATCTTTTCTTCAGGAAACCAAGTGCACACAGTGCCCCTCACCCATAACCTTAGCCTTGTACTGTCACCTGCATAGGACTCTTGAAGCTGTGTCAGTTCAACTACTTATGAGGATGTGAAGTCAATGGACCAATGAATAAATCAGGTTGAAAAAATATTTTAAAAGCCCTAAACAACAATTTATACTTAATTTTGATCAGTTTTGGATTAACGCTTAGGCTTATTGTAGTTCTCTTCATAGTTCCTGCACAGTAATATTCCAATTTGCTGATCTCCTTCTGCCTTTCCCTTCCCTAAGACATTTGTGAGGATCCAAGTGTTTTTCCTTCCTTTAAATCAGTGAAAATTGTGTTAGATTTGTGCCGTAGAAAACAACAGATTTACTTTCACTCAGCTCCCCCTTGCAGAGATGTTTGTCTGGGGTTGTGTGGTTATTACAGTGTGGGGAGAATGAAGCTATAACCAGCCCTTCAATAAATATGTAGGAGAAAATTTCTGTGCAGTATTTCTACAAACCTATTTAGATTCATTGCTTTCCTGGGAAGAGTTACTATTTCCCTAGCATCTGATGTTCCCAATCTGAGTGTCTGATACAGCTTGGATGCTAAACCCGGAAATGTCTGACACAAATAATCTTGTTGCTTTTTAATGTGAATAATTGTGGCATAAGCAAAGTCATCAGGTAACAGCAAGGTCTGGGGATGTAAATGAAAAATAATGTGGGTTATCTGTATTTCCTATGAAAACAGACTGAGAAAGTTGGGGCTGTTCAGTCCGGAGAAGAGAAAACTCCAAGGAGACCTTATTGGGGCCTTCCAGTATCTGAAGAGAGCTACAGGAGAGATGCTAAGGGACTTTTTAGGATGTCAGGTAGTGATAGGATTAGGAGGAATGGAGCAAAACTAGAAGTGGGTAGATTCAGATTGGATGTTAGGAAGAAGTTGGCCTTGTGTAACCTGTACTAGTGGGAGGTGTCCCTGCCTATGCAGGGGGTTGGAACTAGATGATCCTTGACGTCCCTTCCAACCTTACCATTCTATGATTCTATGAAGTTCTTCACTATGAGGGTGGTGAGACACTGGAACATGTTGCCCAGGGAGGTGGTGGAAGCCTCATCCCTGAAGGCATTTAAGACCAGACTGAATGTGGCTCTGAGCAATCTGATCTAGTGTGGTGTCCTTGCCCGTGGCAGGGGGGTTGGAACTAGGTGATCCTTGCGATCCCTTCCTCCCTGACAATTCTGTGATTCTGCCATTTGCACAGAAGGTAGTTTGATTTTTTTTTTTTTTTTTTTACTGTAACTTGCTGTGTTTCCTGAACTTGTTCCAACCTGAATTGAGACCACTCGTATTTTTTTCAGCACTATTTGTTGGGTGTATTTTAAAAAACAACCATAGATTTTGGAGTCTACTTTTGTGTCAAAACACAGTGATGCCTGACACATTACTGTGACCTTGTACTAATATGTTCTTTGATTTCATGCCCGTGTTTTTCATGTTATCATGTTTACCACTCACCCAGCTTCTATAGCCTGTGTAAGGTGGGATAGTCCCAGTAGATGTGTTCACAGAAGTGAGTTTTCCTATATGAGCTTCATATTTTTCTACCAGTATAAATGTAATCCTGTTCTTCTGTGCTCATTATACTATTCTAGAAGTTGATCTCTTCTCAAATGACACTGAATCAAAAATGGCATAATTTTGCAGCAAATTTGTTAAATGTGCTGATTTGCCTCTCAGTATAAAGTCACCCATAGATGCTAAGGCTGTCCCACACAAGGTGCTGTTAAGAGGTGCAAAACATAGCCATGAGCTGTAATAGAGGTAAATATTTTTAACCATTGTAACCAAATTGTTTGTGTCTCCTTCTAAGAGACCAAAACTTAGATCCTTATTTTATAAAAATGCCATCGTGCTCTTGTTGATGGTTGGGGTGATCATAAGCCATAGTTACCCTTACTCTCTGATCATTCTTTACTGGGTTTATTTTGCTGAAGCAGAGTCAGGAATTTTGTACATTGGTTGGAATGTTTAGATGCATTAGAATCATAGAAAGGTTTAGGTTGGAAGGGACATCAAAGCTCATCCAGTTCCAACCGCCTGCCATAGGCAGGGACACCTCCCACTAGTACAGGTCACTCAAGGCCTCATCCAACCTGGCCTTGAACACCTCCAGGGAGGGAGCAGCCACAACCTCCCTGGGTAACCTGTGCCAGTGTCTCACCAGCCTCACTGGAAAGAACTTCTTCCTAACATCCAGTTTAAATCTCTCCTCTGCCAATTTAAACCCATTGGTCCTCATCCTGTCATTACAAGACCTTGCCAACAGTCCCTCCCCAGCCTTACTGTACCCCCCTGCATATACTGGAAGGCCAGTCCCAGGTCTCCTGGAAACCTTCTCTTCTCCGGGTTGAAGAACCTCAACTCTCTCAGCCTGTCCTCACAGCAGAGCCGCTGCAGCCTTCTGAGCATCTTTGTGGTCTCCTCTGGACTGGCTCCAACAGTTCCATGTCCTTCTTGTGTTGGGGGTTCCAGAACTGTACACAGTACTCCAGGTGGGGTCTCACTAAAGGGGGAAGGGAGCTACAGCCAGGCACAAATCCAAATACACCACCTGAATCTACACAGGTGGGTTTCATGATATGTTTTTTAGTGAACTTCTGCTTCTGTGCTCTGTGTGCACAAGTTCCTTAGTGAACTCAGACTTGCAATGCTACACAGAGTATGTATCCATGGTTAAATTGGTGAAATCCCAGTGGAAAAAAAATAAAATTAAAAATGACAATTTTATGTTGACCTGAGCTGCTTACCTTAAACAGAGGGAAATGGAAATTTAGTTTACAAGGTAAAGATAAATTGCATTCCAAATTCAGTCTTCCAAAGTATTATCCCAAATGCTAAGGTATTAGTTTTTGGTTTTGGTTTTTTGGTTTGTTTTTTTTTGTTTTTGTTTTTTTGTTTTTTTACTATTGCTCTTTGAAACAACTGTTTTGTTGCAGGGTTCTTGTGTTGCAGTGACTGACTGAACTCAGTTGCTTTGAGTATATAATTATCCACGCTCCCTCCTAAGAGTGGGATGAGTCTTTGACAACCTTTTTATTTCCTTCCAAAAAAGCCACCCATGTAACAATACATAATTATTTTGCAAGCAATCTACTTGTAGTCTAAATTTAGGAATTGTTTCTCAAACTAGCTCTTCTCAGTAAAATAGATTGAGAACTAGAACTGATTTTGTGGTTTGGTGACCATGAATAAAGATTTCCTAAATATTAAATTTTGCAGTGGTTTGGTGAACACAAGTAAAGATTTCCTGAATGTTAAGTTTTAAGGTGCTTGAAAACCAAATTTAATTCCCCAAACAGCCAGAAGTAAGAATGATAAAACACTTGCAGAGTGGAATGGCAATAAAAATGCTAAGGTTGAAAGTAATTTATCAAGGAAGAGCAATCAGAATTAATTTCTAGAGATTACACTCTCTCCAAGAAGTGCTTAGGCTGGGTAGAAACAGTGTTTTGAATTGTTGTGGAAACTCTATAGTAAGTCACTGAAGGTGATTATTTAAAGAAACATCAATCTTTACCATTTAAATGGTACAGGGCAATTCTGAAATGAGTTTTTATGCTAATATGGCTTTCTGTGGTTTACTTTTCCTGGCAAGAATAGAATATCATAGAATTGAATCATACAATTCTCAGGGTTGGAAGGGATCTCAAGGATCATCTAGTTCCAATTCCTCTGCTATGGGTAGGGACACTTTACACTAGATCAGGTTGCCCAGAGCCACATCCAGCCTGGCCTTAAAAGCTTCCAGAAATGAGGCTTCCACCACCTCTTTGGGCAACCCTTTCCAGTGTCTCACTACCCTCATGGTGAAGAACTTCTTCCTAATGTCTGATCTGAATCTCCTCTCCTCTAGCTTGCATCCATTTTGCCTAGCTCTGTCACTACCTGGAACTCTAAAAAGTCTTTCCCCTGCTTTCTTGTAGGCCCCCTTCAGCTACTGGAAGGCCACAACAGTCTCCTCAGAGCCTTCTGCTCTCCATGCTAAACAACCCCAACTCTCTCAATCTGTCCTCACAAGAGACGAGCTCCAGTCCTCTGATCATCCTTGTGGCCCTTCTCTGGACACATTCCATTCTGTCCCTATCTTTCTTGTAGTATCTTTCTTAAATGTATGTGAAGTGTAACACATACACAATTAAGTTAAAGTGCACTTGTAAAAGACAGGCTTCTCCCAACATTTAGTAAGTTAAACAGCCATGTAAACAGTGACTGCTGTAGTCTTTAGAGACTTTGGCACATGTTCAGCTGAAACAAAAAATCCCAATGCGAGTGTTTTCCAGCTTGGTTTGCTAGTATGGGCTAACTATCCAGACAGATTGGTGCCAGGGAGGAGCACCAGCTGCTCAGGAAGCTTTATACACCACTTTCAACGCCTTGTACCAGTTTTCTGGTTAAGAGAAGGGCATGAAACAATGCTCATGTCCTTACACTACAGGTGTGTTGGTTGTAGCAGCAACTGAAATAGCCTGAGACTCCCACAAGAGATAATATTGTGTAATGACCTTGCAAATAGCCACACAGAAATGGAGAAGAGGCTTGCAGGTTTAGTTTTCATTTGTTTGTTTGTTGTTGCTTTTTTAAACCTTGCATTCTTCCAAGAAGTGCCTCATCCAGGCTCCTTTTAAACATCTCCAGGGATGGTGACTCCACTACTGCAGTCCTGGGCAGCCCATTCCAATGCGCAATCACTCTTTCTGTGAAGAATTTCTTCACAGAATGTCAGGGGCTGGAAGGGACCACCAAAGATCATCCAGTCCAACCCCTCTGCCAGAGAAGGATCAGCTATACCAGATTACCATCTGTGGAAGTCTAGAGAAGAGTCTCACCCCTCTACAACTATATTTAAGGATGAGAGTGGGGCAGGATCCCTGAGCCTCTGTGCTACAGAGTTCTAAAGTGTTCTAAAGTGTTGTTACAAGGTGGATTTATTTTGTTGGGTGTTGATTTTGTTTTGTGTGTTTGATTTTTAATCAGACCAGTTCTACTGCAGTCTAAACACCTACACAGACTGCCCTGATGCCTGATATTTTTGAGCTTGGGTATGCTTACAATGCATTGAAATTAAAAGGGAAACCAAAAGCATTTGTAAGCCTCTTTTTCAAGGAGTCATACTTAAGAGTAAGGTATCTGTCCTTGTTATCTCAGCAATGCTAATAGGAAGTTCAGTAAAGAAGGCCAGGTTGACTTTTTCTCTTCTTCCAAAGTTGTTTCTTGTTTTTATTGCTCTTTGAACCACAAAATCTTGCAAAATTAACCATATTAGATTGTTGCAGGGTTTTAAATTACTGTTCACCACCTTGCGCCTCACAGTGGTTCCCTTTCGCTTAGTGAGGATAACACTGCCCCAAAGAAAAGCTCTGTTCCTCCAAGGTGCTTTTAGTCCTTCAGTGTTGATGAAGAGATGTTGGAATAAATGGAATCTGTAAGCTGAAGGACCTGATGTATTAAGCTCATCACTCTTGTCTCTGCTACTCTGCCACTACAATAAATATTAGAGATGTGGGCTGTACAGATAAGACCATGAAGAATTTACAGATGTATTGGAAAGAAGCTGGGATGCTAATTGCTGGTAATCTGCAGGGAGTAGGTGTGTATTGCAGTTGTGATCCAATTCTTTATGTACTCATAGTATATCCTATAATAATAGCATACAATAATGTGAGACACTCTAATCCTGTCTTAGGCCACAGAGTCATGCTGCTTTGTGTAGAGAGTCTAGATCTAGTGCCAAACATGGATGACCAGCTCCACCACATTCCTGTTAGTGGATGTGTTTTCTCCTACGTTTGTTTCTGTGCTTGTGGTGTTGTTGGTTTTGTTTTGTTTTGTTTTTTCCTTAGCAAATCTGGAGCTACTGACTGACGTTACGAAGCTTGTGAAAGAATAAGGCAATTGACTTTTATTTCCTCTTAGATGAAACAGATCATGTAAAGTCAATATTCCATTTCCAAAGCAAGTCATCTTGCATGGGTTTAATCCCTATATTTGTAACTACACAGGAGGTGTCTGCAGTTGAACTGATCATGTGGTCTCTCTTGGCATCTGTGGGATATGTCTACAAACCTGTGCTCGCATTCAGGTTCAGGACAAGCACTGGTGCACAGAAGGGCACTCTGTGAACTTGGTCTTGCTGGCAGACTGAGCATCTCTGTGTATCCTGCATGTCCTTCTAAAGGGAAGGCTTGTCAGTGTTGCCATCTTGCTCATAGGAGGGCAGAAAGGGTTGTCTGGGGTTGCCTTCAAACAACAAGGGGCATTGTGCACTCATCTGCAGTACCTTAACTTTGTGGTCAGGCATAGCCACTGTAGGCAAACAGTTAAGTGCTGACTTGGCCCCTGGCTAGGCCACTAACAATAAATGTTAACTTTGTGTCTAGGTTGCAAAATTCCCTTTGTGGGTCTTGACTATGTCTGTGCTTGAAACCTGCCAATGAAAACCAACAGAACATAAATTATGCTACCTGATCACAGCACTGAAATGCCACTGACTGTACCATCCTTATGGTTCAGAAGCAACTTTTGTTCTGGCAGGTGTGAAGGATCTACTTAAACCCTTAGTCTGATGAACAGAATCCTTCTGTCCAGTACCAAATGTTCTCCAACTGTCCATCACCAAGTGGCCATAGCATACTGTTGCTCTGATTTATTTTTTTCCCCGACTCCCACTTGTAGAAGAACTAAACTGATTTCTGTGAAAGCTAAAATACTGGAAAATCAACCTTCCTTAGTTGCTGCTATTGACATACCATGGAATGGGTTGCCATAACTCTCATACTTATTTAGGTTGGAAAATAATGAGGTATTTCCTTTTATTTTCATTGACTATTCACTCTTTCTACAGCAGGTTTCTAGAATGTTATAACACTGCATTGGCAAAACAATATTAAACAGAGCAAATGCAATTACAGTGGCTTTTTTTTTTTTTTTCTTAAATGTTATTTGAAGCTCATAAGTTTGTGGAGTGAGCACTTCCCTTTCCTGCTGAATTTTCTTAGTCTTCACAGTGCCAGAATTCAAGCTCCTTCCTCTCTGCTCTTCCTTTGAACGACATCTGTGTTACTATGGTGAAGAATGCTTGTAGCAGTTAGAGCTGCAGACTAAATATAGCTACTTTCATAATCCACGTTAAGTATTATCCCAATAACTTGCTAGAGTGATAAATATTACAACAAGCACACTCCATTTGCCCCAAACATAAGCACACACAAATGCTTAACAAACATCCCAGGAGCTCAAGAAGGGCAACCAGTCCTGGCTTTAAACCAGCACCCACTTCTGAATCCAGAACCAGCCAAGCCTAAAACAGCAAAAGTTCTCATTCCAGAAGTAGAAATATGTCTCCTCTGTCTTGTATTTTTACTGTGCTTCCACAAAGTCTTCATTTTAGTCACTTTATTCTTTCTTAGTGGGTATACACATGTAACCAGCATGACTTATCTGAGGGCAGTGAGGCACTGGCACAGGTTGCCCAGAGAGGTTGTGGCTACTCCCTCCCTGGAGTTGTTCAAGACTGGGTTGGGTGAGGCCTAGGGTGACCTGTACTAGTGAGAGGTGTCCATGCCTGAGGTGGAGGGTGAGAACTAGATTATCTGGAGGTCCCTTCCAACCTAAACCATTCTATGATTTTATCTTTTGTTTTAAATAATGTTATTAAATATAGAAAACCCTAGCAAATGTAAAGCTTAATTGAGCCTCTATAGGAATACAGTGCTGAATTATATATCATTACAGTCTGACAACAACCCATTATTGAAAGTGTCAGTCATGCAGCTCCAAAATAGAACTGGAAAAAGGCTTTTTATTCTTCTGACTTGTTGGGTTGGGTTGTATTAGAGTTGGTTAATTGTGCTGGGATTGCTGCCTGGTATGCACTTATAAACACTGACCATAGTATGCATTGATTATTTAGATGGATGATCCCTTAAGTTACAATCATATTCGTAAATTAACTAACTCATAACCTTCTTAGATCTTAATGCATTAAATAGGGTACCTGCATAATTCACCCACTCCTATTTCCTGGTGTGGGTAATCAGTGTGCTGTGAACTCAGAAATGTTCTTGCCAGAAGAATGGTCAAGAGTAGGCTCAGGATGGCTCAGCTGATCTATTTGCATGCTTGGGCAAGTAGATCAAGAGTATCTGAAGGATCTGATTTTTAGATGGTGTATATCATCATTTATGAAAAGCTGAAGTAATAATTCATGACTCTGTTACTGCTTTTTGTGTGAAGGTTTCCTGAGAAATTATCCTGTCAAAAGTCTACACTAGCCTTGTTGTTACATAGACCTTCAGTTTCTGGAGCAGAAGACCCAGTAGTGTGTAGTTTGATGTCAGTGCTTGATGAGATGTGGGTATCCCCACCTCAGAGAGACACTGAGGGCTGCTGAGGAAGAAGCATCAAAACTGGCATGAGGCTGCAGCTCAAGGAGTGAACACAGGCAGGAGTGGAAGTGGGCTGTGCACCTGCACAAGCTAAAGGGGAGGGTCTGTCCCACTGATGGTTCTGTCTCACTGGATTGGGGTTTTTAGGTGGAAGATACACCCTGTTCAAAATCTCTGCAGCCAACTTGTATCAACCACTCAGACCAAGCACTTAAAAAATGGGGTGCCCATGGGTAGTGACCATATTTGAGGTGCTGCTTTTAATGACCTCTATTTCATCACACATCACCAAGATGATTGGGACAAAACTGGAATCTAGAGAGGTTCAGTGAGTTAATCCTAGCCATGAAATTGTCCCTTGTCTGTTTTCTTTCCTCAGGAACAGCACAACTTCTGCCTTCAGTAGCTAATCAATCACAAGTCCTATGCATACCTCAGCTTACAGTGTTCCCTGGTCTAGGTTCATGCCTTAGCAAAAGGAACTTTAATGAAACTGCACCATTATGCAGCATGGCCTTATGCTTAAGTTGGTAGTGGAAATGCAACATTGGAAAGGGCCAGCATGATCTTACTCCCCTGTGACAGGTCACCTTCCACCCACAGATCCACAGAACTTGCAGTTGGGTGTCTTCAGTGTAGGCCAGCTCATGGAATAATCAAATAGAAGATAACTTTCTTTCTCCCTTTTGACCCGTTCTGCCTTGCACTCTCTTGCACTCGCTCTTTTTCAATTTATCTCCCCTCTCTCCCCTCCTTCTCTTTTTTTTTTTTTTTAAATTTCCTTTTTTTTTTTTTTTTTTTTTTTTTTCCGGGTTCCCCCGGCAAGGGGCGCCCTTGGTTTGTCTATAGGTGACTCTTCAGGCTCCGATTCTTCCCCAGATGAAATGGGGGGGGTGGCGGAGCACTAGGGGAAACCAAAAGGGACACATCCTCCTCTGGTTCCGAAAACCGAACTCTTCGTCCTTTACAACCAACACCCTCATTTTCCGCTGATTCTAACACCATCATCCCACATTCCTTCTGCCATTCCGGTTTTTCCCTTAAGTAATAAAATAAATCAAGGTACGGTACCTCATCCCATTTCTCTGTTTCTCACAAAAAGTGCATTAAGGGTGTTATGATCTCAGAGGTTACCGTACC
>VWZE01017341.1:105957-179445 GCA_013396675.1 Eubucco bourcierii | reverse complement strand
TCTTTTTTTTTTTTTTTTTTTTGGGTCTTTTTGTCAATGTGACTTGATTTAAACCTGTGATTCTGGTGGTGTAAAAGAAAGTAATAATTAAAGGTTGCTAATAACACCCTAATTTTGATAAAGCATTGATCAAAAGGAAACAATATTGTGCCTGGTTTTAGGGAGTGTCCCTAACTCACCTGAAGTCAAAGGAAGTCTCACAAGGGGAAGTAATCCTTTAGCNAAGTTTACTTTTTTTTTTTTTTTTTTTTTTTTAAACAAACAAACAAACAACCCCCCCCCAACAAACAGAACTGTAAGTCCATTAACTTTCAACCAGTTTCAAGCTGCTACATTGGGTGTCTCATACAAAACACATATTTCCCAAGCTTAGTGATCTGACAGCTTATAAGAGAAGTTGACCTTGACCAAGTAAATGTGAATTATGAGCATTGTTCTGTATTTATTTGTGGAGGAAAACGATCTGTTAGGGTTAGGTAGCTGTTTCAGAAGCAGCCAGGCTGATCTGGTGCAGCTTTTCTGTTGTGAGGGGGATGTGTTGCTCCACCTCTTCTCTTGTCTTTTCCTGCAGATTGACCTCTGTGTCCCAGTCCCTCATGGCTCTGGCACTTTCACTGTGTTTTCTGAAGCTGTTTGGCTGAATAGTTCCATGAAAAACCTTCCCAGTTGTTTTTACTAGGTTACTTCCCTGCCAGGCTAGCAAACTACAGTAATTCACAACAGGAATCTGTAAAACAGCAGAATGGGTGTGAAGGAAGAAGAGGGAATGCATGGATGTGAGTGGAGAGAGCTTTGTAGGGAGATGTTTTAGGAAGAAGTTGTTTGCAGTGAGGGTGGTGAGACACTGGCACAGGTTGCCCAGGGAGGTTGTGGCTGCTCCCTTTCTGGAGGTGTTCAAGGCCAGGTTGGATGAGGCCTTGAGTGACCTGTTCTAGTGGGAGGTGTCCCTGCCTATGGTGGGGATTGGAACTGGATGAGCTTTGAGGTCCCTTCCAACCTAAACCATGCTGTGATTCTCCTCTATGTTTTCCCATTCAGTGGTTGAAGTTGCCTGAGAATAGGTAGTGAAAACTCACCCCTTAGCTGGCACTTGCTGGATAAGACTTTATTCAGTCACTGCTCCAGCTAAAAGTTTTGGGGTGATTATTACGAAAATGAAGTTTGGGTAGTGGGAGGTGATGACTGAAAAGCAGCTCAGGAATGGGCTTTAACCAAAAAAAGAAAAATTCCATGCAGTTCTCAAAGAGCTGGAGCTGCTTTTCTGGACAGTTGGTGGCTGACGATTTAAACACAGCTGCTGTCTACAAGCCTTGTGAGACAGAAACTTTGCAGCTGTGTTTTCTGTGGAGTATCAGTTCCTGCTTGAAGAGCTTTCAGCTCTTGAAATCAGCTTTCATATCCATGGAATTTTTAGGGGATTTTTGTTTTAAATTCTTTTTAATATTAACAAAAAGAAATCTGTGCTTTCATGAAGTCTTTTGTGGAGGGAGAACAAACATGAGAAAGCCAGATCCTCTTATTTGGAGACAAGATATTTCTAGAAATTAGATTTTATTTTTTTTCTCCCTCACATGTATTTGAATAAATAGATTTAAAATGGAATTTGCAGTACATAACCTCCACAATTTTACATATATTTTTTTAAATTATAAACTTTCTTTATGGTTTTCAGCATAATAAATTATTTCTATATAATTTATATATTTGTTTATCAGTATGGCTGAAAAGGTTAATTGGATAAAGCCTGGAAGTGTGGCAACTGTCCTCCAGCTCTGCTCTAGTTTTCCTTTATCACTAGTTATCCTGAGGCTACTTTAACTTTTTCTTCTCAGGTGGAAATTTTCAACCAGAAACCACCAAATGCAGCCTGATTTTTCACATTTTAATGCAAACCTTCAAGTTAATGAAAAACTTAATGATAAACTCAAAGTATGTCAGAGAATGCATCACAGGTAGAATCATAGAATGGTTTAGGTTGGAAGGGACCTCAAAGCTCATCCAGTTCCAAGTCCCCACCATAGGCAGCGACACCTCCCACTAGTACAGATCACTCAAAGCCTCATCCAACCTGGTCTTGCACACCTCCAGAGAGGAAGCAGCCACAACCTCCCTGGGCAACCTGTGCCAGTGTCTCACCACCCTCACTGGAAAGAACTATTTTCTAACATTTAGTTTGATTCTCCCCTCTGCCAGTTTAAACCCATTGCCCCTTGTCCTGTCATTACAAGAGCTTGTTAATAGTCCCTCCCCAGCCTTCCTGTAGGCCCCCTTCAGATACTGGAAGGCTACTATAAGGTCTTCTGGAAACCTTCTGTTCTCCAGGCTGAAGAGCCTCAACTCTCATAGCTTGTCCTCATAGCAGAGCTGCTGCAGCCCTCTGAGCATCTTTGTTGGCCTTCTCTGGTCTGGCTCCAACAATTCCATGTCCTTCCTGTGTTGGGGGATCCAGAACTGCACACAGGACTCCAGGTGGGGTCTGAGGAGAGCAAAGGGGCAGAATCCCCTCCCTTGCCCTGCTGCCCACACTGCTCTTGCTGCAGCCCAGCACACAGTTGCAGTCTGGGCTGCACTCACACTGCAGGCTCATGTTGAGCTTTTCATCACCCCAGAACCCCAGGGCCTTTTCTCAGGGCTGCTCTCAGCCATTCTCCACCCAGCCTGCAGTTTTGCTTGGGATTGTGCCTACCCAGGTGCAGGATCTAACACTTAACCTTGTTGAATTTCATGAGGTTGGCCTGGGCACACCTCTGCAGCCTGTCCAGGTCCCTCTGGATGGATCCCTGCCCTCTAGCAAGTCGACTGTGCCACACAGCTTGGTGTCATCTGCAAACTTGCTGAGGGTGCATTGATTCCTCTGTCCATGTCACTGACAAAGATGTTGAACAGCACTGGTGCCAGCACTGACCCCTGAGGAACACCACTTGTCACTGGTCTCCAGGTGGACATTGTGCCCTTGATCACCACTCTCTGCATGTGACTATTCAGCCAATTCCTTATCCAGCAGTGCTCCACCCACCCAGTCCATGTTTTTCCAGTTTGGTGACCAGGATGTCCTGTGGGACAGAGTCAAATACCCTGCTCAGGTCCAGGTAGACGATGTCAGTTGCCCTTCCCTTGTCTATTGTTGATGTGACTTCATCATAAAAAGCCACTGAATTAGTCAGGTAAGATTTGCCTTTGGTGCAGCCATTGCTGGTTACCACCAATCATCTCTGGTTTGTTTTCCGTTTGCCTTAGCAGAGCCTTCAGGAGCATCTGCTTCATGATCTTGCCAGGCACAGAGGTGAGACTGAATATTAGATACTTTAGGAAAAAACAAAAAACTTTAAAAAACTGTACAGTAGTTAGGACCAGACTTCAGTCAACTCCCTTCTTTATGCCTTAAGCTTCTAATGTGCAAGTCAGGGTAGTACCATTTCAAAGACTTCTCTGTGTGAGATGTAGCTGCTGGAATTGGGTGACCTGAGGCCAGTGGCAGGACATAGTTCCTCTTTTCAGACAGAAAATATCCAGTAAGAAAACTGCTTATGTATCAAGCTTTCTAGGATTAAGAAGTGCTCTCTTGCAGAGGGGTTGTGGCACCAGAGCCTGAAAACAGGCACATGGAAATCCATAAGGTGATGGAGAAAAAGTGTTGGTTGATAATAGGCTGAAGATGAGCCAGCGGTGTGCTCGGGTGGGCAGGAGAGCCAATGGCATCCTGCCGCGGATCAGGAACAGTGTGGCCAGCAGGACAAGGGAGGTTATTCTGCTCCTGCACTCAGCACTGGTCAGGCTTCCCCTTGAGTGCTGTGTCCAGTTTTGGACCCTTCAGTTCAAGAGATGCTGAGGTGTTGGAAGGTGTCCAGAGAAGGGCAGCAAGGCTGGTGAGGGGCTTGGAGCACAGCCCTGTGAGGAGAGGCTGAGGGAGCTGGGGGTGTGCAGTCTGCAGAAGAGGAGGCTCAGGGCAGACCTCATTGCTCTCTACAACTACATGAAAGGAGGTTGTAGCCAGGTCGGGTTGGTCTCTTCTTCCAGGCAACCAGCAACAGAACAAGGGGACACAGTCTCAAGTTGTGCCAGGGGAGGTCTAGGGTGGATGTTAGGAGGAAGTTCTTGACAGAGAGAATGGTTGGCATTGGAATAGGTTGCTCAAGGAGGTGGTGGAGTTGCTGTCCCTGGAGGCATTCGAGCGAAGCCTGGATGGGGCACTTAGTGCCATGGTCTAGTTGATTGGCTAGGGCTGGGTGATAGGTTGGACTGGATGAGCTTGGAGGGGTCTTCCAACCTGGCTGATTCTAGGAAGAGAAGAGGAAGCAACACCACATGCAGTCATCTAGCTGCAGTTTTGACAACTTGAGGGATGACACTGGGATTACAGTGCAGAACTTCATGACTGCAACCTTGAATAAAAAATGATAGGTGGGATTCCTCAAAATCCAGGTCATGGTTCTGGAAGGAACTAAAAGAACTGAGCAATGCATTTATTTCACTCTGTGTGAAGTGCTGCCTAGCCCTTTGGTCAAGAAACACAGCCCATCATAGCTAGGCAGAAAGACTTGGATCTCAGAAAAAAAAAAGTTGTGGTTTGTTTTTGTTTTTTTTTTTTTTTTTTTTTTTTTTTTTTTTGTAAATACTGGAACTCTTCTACCTGGCAAAAGAGCTAAGGAATTTCAAATATCCAGCTACCCATCAGCTATCCCACTTAGCTCACAAAGCATGTTTGGAGGTGTATCAGAGTCTACCAGGTTTTAGAAGTGTTTGAAGACCATGGGGAAAGATAAGAAGCAACACTTAGATATTAGCATTCCTTTGTCTTGCTGTTCATTTTCACAACCAGAATTAGTCTTCTTAAGTAACCTTGCTCAGCTTCAAAGCACAGAGATATCTCCTCCTCGCTGTAAATGCTTTGGGTGTAAGAAAGAAAAAACTCTGAGAACTTACTGCCAGAAGCAAGACAAGTTGCCTTTAAAGACTCAATTCATAATTGTGATTTTCCCCTTTGTGACATTTAAACATCTAAGTAGAGGGCATAAAGTTGTATAGGTTAATTAGAACCAAAGATGTCTTGCTACACACTTCCAAATGTTGAAACAATCAAGCTTGGGATTCTCCTTGTTCCTCTGTCCAAGAAATCTCTGCTTCAGGAGGAGAAATAGGATGGTGTGTAAGTGGTCTGGAGAGATAAGAAGTATACAATGGGTTGCACATACTGACACATGAGATGTCCTTAATATATTTAGTGTCCTTAATACATGTTCTTTGTGTGCTGACTTGTGCGTCCTTTCCGCACACAATTAAAAATTAACAACTTCTGCTGAAGAGGGAAGTGAAGATGCAAGGACAGATATTAATTACCAGCATTTCTCTTTCTGACTTGGTAGCCTCATTCTGAAGTTTTACACTTAATAATTAATTTCTATCACCCCATATTTCCTTTGGAAACAATAGCACAGAATATAGTTTAGTTTTGTGTTTCATACAGCCTCTAATTTTACCTCCAGTCGCTTCAGGAGTGACTAGAAAGACAAAAACTTGGCCCTTAAAGTCTCTGCAGTGTCTGCAGTTAAGAATTCTTTTATCTGTAGGAGGGTAGAGGAATTGGAAAAACCTGTGGAGTTGTTACTACACTGAGCTTTTGTTTTGACAGGGATGCTACCAGTATTGTTCCAGGTGCCATCTATGTGCTAGACCTGTGCAATATTAAAATGTCAAATCATGCCCATAACTGAGAACCCTCTTGACTAATACTTATGTGGAATGTAAAAATATATAAATCACATGAGCAGTATATGTGAGGTGCAGAAATGGAATTGAAACCTTGGTGAACACTGAGCACAAGGACACAAGTGGTGCTGTGGGGCAGCCTGGCCAACAAGAATGAGAGAAATTATTGGGTGAATAATGTCTCATCAGTGGTTCTACCCTGAAAATAGTAAATGCTTGACATCCAATCTACATATTATAAAATCACAGAGTCATTAAGGTTTGAAAAGACCTCTAAGATTGTCAGCCTCAGTGTTCTATCCAATACCTCCATGACCACTAGACCATGACCTGAAGTGCCACATCTTCTTGTTTTTTGAACATCTCCAGGGATGGTGACTCCACCACCTCCCTAGGCAGCCTGTTCCAACACCTGACCATTCTTCCAACAAAGAAATTCTTCCTGACATCCAATCTAAACTTCCCCTGGCACACTTAGAAGCTGTTAACTGTTATAGATATCTATCAGACAGCATTGTTAATGCATTAACAAAGGGTCTGAAAGCTAGGTCGAGGTCTGACCACATATTACATAAAAATGTCTTTTAAATGGTAAAGTCAAAATGCTAAAAACCAAACAAAAAGAAACAAACAAAAAAACCAAACAAAAATATTTTTCTTCTGACCTTTATGTTTTTTTCATCCTGTAATGGCTATTTGGGGGATTGCACATGTGGAAGTGAAGAGTGTACTGAGAAAAAGAATGAAGGGGGTGGGGCAGAGGTGATACCCTAATCAACTTCTCCACGTGTGGCTCCCGATTTAGGTAGTTGTAGAGCACAGAGTAATTTTTATTAAATGATCCTATAATCCTCCCTTGAGTATTATCACCACTGCTGGTGTGTAGCCAGTTTGCTTTTTCATGAGTCTGTTCATGCAATATAAGCTTTGTCCCAAAAGCATGAAAAAGGGGGAGGATGCAAACACCAATGCTTATCCTCTGTCCTCGTTTTGCTTCTGAACAGAGATGCTACAGCTGTTTAGCTCCTGCCTCCTGTGTGAGTTCCTGCCTTCAGGTGTTTATGCCTCTGTCTCATTGTGGACAGTAGAAGTGACAAAAACAACCAAAGGGAAGGAATAACTACTTTTGCATGGGAAAATCCAAGTGGAAAGGACAATTAGATAAAACACTGGTTTCCCAAGCTCTGGGTGTGTTTATAAGGCAAAACTCCTTTAGGTCTGGCAGGTGGCCATGCTGCCTTGGTGGCACTCTGAGAACAGAGATGTTCAGCAGGTGAAGACACCACTCACATTGCCCCATTACCTTGTTAGAACATACCACCATAGCTCTCTGCCTATAGGCCAAATTGCCATGTCCCCGACTCCTCCTCCACTTTGGGGGAAGCATTATGCCTTCTAGGATATACAGTAAGTAATTCTCTCTCTGCTTCTGTCAGAAAGATCTTTACAGAAGATCTTACAGGGTCTTTGGCCTTTCCTGCCCATGGAGTTACCAGGACAGGACACATGCATCAGCTGACTGGCAAAGAGTTCATGCACAGCTGCTCTGGAGTTGAAACACAGGTGTGACCTTGTTTTGGCACAAATTACCTTTTGGATAGTAGCCCCTGGCTACTAGCTTGTGTAGGCAAGTTGTGTGTGCAGGAGAAAAAGTGGTATGAGAGAGAGGGAGTACTGGAGGAATGAAGATGTGAAGTGGGCAAGTCTGCTCTGGCCATGCAGAGAGAGGTGATCCAAGGGGGTGGATGCTGTGCTAGTCTAGGAGTCTCCCTCTTTCCTAACACCTTGAAAAAGTAATGGGAGGGGAAGGGTTTGGACCAAAGCCAGCCTTTGGAGATTGGTAGTCTTAAGACTTTGTTGTCTGATTCTTCTCTTGCTTGTAGAGGCAGCATTTTGTATGTTCCTTTTGGAGCACGTACACTTGTTTGCAAAGACATCCCTCCAGCAGTTTACACTGCAGAGAGGGCTACCACTGAAAATATTAATTGGTCAAGTCAAAAAGGAAAGTGACTCCTTGATGAAGTTTGTCTTTTCTGCCAGAAAAACACATCCAAGAAGTTGGTTATACCAGCTGGGGATAGGCAGTTTTCTTTTTCTTCAAGCGGTCTCATAAAAAATAGTGACACG
The DNA here is from genome assembly GCA_013396675.1 of Eubucco bourcierii. NCBI lineage: Eukaryota > Metazoa > Chordata > Aves > Piciformes > Ramphastidae > Eubucco > Eubucco bourcierii. Next base: position 171,612 of record VWZE01017341.1, on the reverse strand, counting down.
TTTCAAAAGCCCTGCATCTCCAAGGGTAATAGATCTTCTATAGGAAGGGCTCTGAGTGAATGCCAGTATCACAGGAAAGGATTTCAGCACTCCTTTTACTTGAAAAGTGATTAGATGTCCTTTATTCCTTCAAGTGTATGTACTTCTCTGTTGTATTTTACTGCTTTCCTTACGCTTATGACTCTTCTCTGGCTGGTGGTCCAGGCTTGTGAAATAGGTCTCTCTAGTGCTCTGAAAGGCTATTCAAAGTGAGAAGCTTGTAGCTTGTCCTACTAGTGGTGATGTCTGAATAGAGTCTATAAATAGCTAAGTGCTCTGATGTTTTGGTAATGAGTGCTTTGTTTCTATTCATATAGCATCTGGATTTTGGATAATATTATCCAGCCCTTACTCATTCTTGTGATTCAGGATCTTTTTCTCACATGGGGAAAGATGCAGAAATCAAAAGGCAACATTTTGGTTGCTACGTTGACATAGGCAGAGAAAAATATTGCATGCTAAATTAAATTGTAAAAGGTTGTTATGGGGTTTGTGCATTAACTTCAGCGATTTGAGGCAGTCTGTGAAGTGACTGACAGCAGTGTTTCATTTATTTTTAGCTTGTATTTTTGGGATCTGGGGCTGTATACTGTTAAAAAATTAGAACCAAGTACATGTGTAGTAGTAGATTTTCAATAGGCTAGCTTTTATTTTTTGAGTAGAGATCTCAGACTTCTAGAACATACTGATGTAGACTGTGTACTAATGCTTGTACATGTGTGCTTGTGTTAAATCAATGAATCCCAGAAACACCTTAGCATGACTCTGCCTAATAATGACCTTAGATTGATCTACATTTTTGGGTACAAAGTAGAACCCAGAAGATTTCATAGAATCATAGAATGGTTTAGGTTGCAAGGGACCTCAAAGCTCATCCAATTCCAACCGCCCACCTTGGTGTGGCCTTCCAACATCTGAAGGGAGCTACAGGAAGGCTGGGGAGGGACTATTGACAAGGTCTTGTAATGACAGGATGAACCAGCAGAGGAGAGATTTAAACTGGATGTTAGAAAGAAGTTCTTCACGTGAGGGTGGCGAGACACTGGTACAGGTTGCCCAGGGAGGTTGTGGCTGCTCCCTGCCTGGAGGTGTTCAAGGCCAGGTTGGATGAGGCCTTGAGTGACCTGTACTAGTGGGAGGTGTTCCTGCCTATGGCAGGGGGTTGGAAGTGGATGATCTTTGAAGTCCCTTCCAACCTAAACCATTCTATGATTCTGTGAGTGTCACTCTGCAGAGCGAAAAGCAGGATTTTCTACTTACCTTCAGATCTATAAGAAATAAGTAGGTGGCAGAGATGCATTTAGCTGTAGTAAGTCTTCAGGGAAGACTAAGAAAAAAATATAACCACATTTAGTAAGCATCTCATTTGCAAATTGTCCCTGGAGATTTTATCTGGTGCTGTGAGTTGCTAATGAATAGTCAGTGTAACAGAATTATCTTTATTGTGCTGCATCAGAGCCCTTACAGAGTGCTGCAGAGTATGTGCTGATAAGCAGGTGCTTCTTAAAGATTGTGGAAGTCTGAAGGAAGGGTGAAATTTCGGAGGTTGTAAAAATCTGTGCGCTCCGTGAGGGAGCTTTCCTCATCTGCACTGCTGATTTATCTTGTGTTATTTAATTTTACCTGCCAAACATAAGCACATTATCTATCTCTAAAGTTGTGCTTTTTAATGGGAAGTAGAGCAGAAATTCCAAGGAAAATGCCATTGCTCGGACATATTTTCACTCTAAACTTTGTGGAAAGAAGAGGCCATGATAATACCTGTACTAGTGGGAGGTGTCTCTGCCTATGGCAGGGGATTGGAACTAGATGATTCTTGAGGTCTCTTCCAACCTTACCATTCTATGATCACTCAGAGTTCTGAGTGCAGCTGCTGGGTAACTGGTGCCACCCAATGCTTTCAAAGTTATTCAGACTTTGGCCATTCCTCAGAACAAGTGAATGCCCTTTGGTGAAGACTAGTGTGGTGCTGTGGTTTTTTGAGTAAAATGGATCCAGTATGGAGATCACAGGATGTTAGGGGTTGAAAGGGACCACCAGAGATCGAGTCCAACCCCCCTGCCAGAGCAAGACTATAGAATCTAGCTCAAACTGCACAGGAACACATCCAGATGGATCTTGAAAGTCTTCAGAGGAGGACACTCCACAACCATTCTGGGCAGCCTGTTCCAGTGCTCCATGACCCTTACAGTAAAGTTCTTCCTCATGTTAAGGCAGAACTACCTGCGCTGTAGTTTGTACCTGCTACCTCTTGTCCTGCCACAGGGTGCAACTGAGAAGAGTTTGTTCTGTTCCTCTTGATCCCCAGTCCTCAGATATTCATGAACATTGGTTAGATCTCCTTTAAGTCTTCTCTTCACCAGACCAAAAAGCCCCGGGTCCTTCAGCTTCTCCTCACAGGGCAGCGCTCCAGCCTCTCAGTCATCTTTGTAGCCCTCCCTTGGACTCTCTCAAGTAGATCCCTGTCCCTCCTGAACTAGGAAGCCCAAAACTGAACACAATATTCCAGGTGAGGTCTCACCAGGGTAGAGTAGAGTGGGAGGTTCTCAATCTGCTGGCCACATTCTTCTTAATGCAGCCCAGGTTCCCATTTGCCTTCTTGGCCACAAGGGCCAAGATATACATTCTAATGGTGTATAACTGTGACTTAAACTGTAATTTAGAGCTCTGGATCTTGCTTTTGTTGCTGTTGCTTTTTTGTTCCTTTGGTGTAGTATTTCATTCTACTCTATGTTCCTTTGTTTGGAACCTGATGCCAAGTCATCCAAGTCGGAGAGCAAATTGTTTCTCTGGAGATCTACCAAAGGATCCAAAAGAACCTGTTGGAAAAGGTTCACGTTGGGCATTGTTGACAAGAGTTGCATTTGTCTACATTTGGATTGATGAAATAAAAAATATTTAGTAGGTATTTTGTTGATCTAAGGGAAAGCAAAACAGTTCAGCAAAAGCAATGCCAGGATCTGCAGTGCCCTGGTGAGGTTGCCATGACACCTGCACATGTGCTTCTCTGTCTTTACCTGGGTTATTTCAGGACTGTCTTAGCATGACTATTCTAGCTTGAAAATAAAACCTATGCTAAAGCTGATGCTACAGTCTGCAACATGAGAAGCTCCCAAGTTTCCCCAGTTCTGATCACTACTTCTGGTAGGTTGTGTTTGTCATGAAACTGGTTGGGTTTTAATCCAAAAGTTGGTGTTGCATTGGTTTTTAAACTGTGCTGTTGAACTACATTTTTTGAAAGGAAAGTAGATTTTGATATAGCAACTTCAAAAAAAGGGATTTATTTTCATCCTCTTAGCTCAGAGGTTTCTAGCATTTAGTGGTACAGTGTGCAGCAAATTTAGTGCCTGGGGCAGTTTTAGGCTATCCATAACTTTGTCACTGGGAAAGAAATAGCTGGGTTTTCCCTGTGTATTAGCAGCACTGTGCAAGTTCTGACAGCAGTTCCTCTCTCTTACTCACTTCATACCTTCAGGCAAGTAGATCCTCCTCATGGATTAGAACATTTAAATGTGATATCAAAGTCATTGTGAAATGCATTTAGGATAGAAAGTAGTGGATAGGAGAAACATTTATGCAGTGCAGTGAAGGATGGGATAGATGCTTTGAGTATTTAATTTGTATGAATCTATAGCTGCTATCAGGTATCCAGTCCATCGCCATACAGAATCACAAAATGTCAGGGGCTGGAAGGGACCACAAAAGTTCATCCAGTCCAACCCCCCTGCCAGAGCAAGATCTCCTATACCAGATCATACAGGGATGTATCCAGGTGGGGTTTGAATATCTCCAGAGGGAGACTTCACAACTCCCCTGGGCAGCCTGTTTCAGTGCTCTGTCACACTCACAGTGAAAAAATTCCTCTCCACCTACTCCTAAAACCACGTTCTTCAATTTAATCACACTTTTCCCTAAAAGCAGACTCAGAGAGATTAAAAACATTTTACACTCTTGACCAACTGAATGGGAGGGTAGATAGAGGAAAAAAAGCAAAATGTAATTGTTTACTGTTGAAAATTCTACTGGACTTCAGGCATCAAAGTATTGCAGAAGCGGGCCCCATCCTAGAACCAAGCCTACGTTTAGAATATAGTCTGATAACCCTCTTCCTCTTGGGAACATATGTTCTGTATTGATCTGGAGACCAATAAGCCTGAATTTTCCAGCTTGTTGACTCAGCTGCACAGGATGTGCAGGCCTGAGGAGTCAAGCTTTTTGCCACGTGCTTCCCTGAGGCGTAAAGGTTTGGGTGGTGAGCTGATGTGAAGTTATGTAACAAGAAAGGAGTGGGAGCAGAATGAATGAAGGTTCCAATGAAGTGGTGCTTGCCTCAGTGTGCAGAAAACATGAAATACTAGGAAAGGGCATGGTGTATCACAATACTACTCCCATGAGTGACACATGTACTGCATGGGAGGCTGTAGGTACAATGAGGCATGAATGATAACCTGGAGTCTAGAGGAACCTTTGACTTTGATGTCAGCTTATGCATGGCAGCATAGAGGCTTCTCAGACTCCTGAAAGTAGTTCAGCTCATGCTGTGCCTTTTGTATACAGAAGAGCCTTCTGCTAATTCTGACATCTCATTAGAAAACATTGTCCTAGTTTTCTGCAACCTTCATCTCAAAATACTCTCAAACTGACAGGCCTTCTACCTGGAGCACTGAGAGTAGGCCGAGATCCTGTGTTTTGGAAACAAAGATGGAGCCCTGTAGTAGCAGCCAGGGAAGGTTGCATGCCTGCAAACAGGTTTGGGAAGTGGAAGTCCTACCATGAATTCTGCAGGAGAAAGAAACATATAAGCTAGGGAAATATGATATGTGATTGCAGAGGGAGTCCTTCAGTGCACATGAAGTCCAAATCTTGTCCTATGACCAGACTTCAGCTAGATTTCACTTTTTTTTTTCCCTACCTATTTTCCTCTGGGTTGTTTTTTGTGTGTGTGTTTGTGGTTTTTTTAAAAAATTTTAATTTTTATTTTCCTTTCCAGTCTCATCCAATTCAGTTTCCATGGATTAATATCCATGATGACCAAAGTATATTGCCATCTACCATTATCAGTTGTCAACCTAAGAAAAGTCAAACTGTTATCTTTTACAATTTTTTTTCCTAAACAAGCCATTATTCCCTTCTATTTCTTCTTTCCATATATAAAAGATGGGAGGATAAATTTGAAATGCTTTAGCAAATTCACCCTTACATAATGTTGACTTGGTCATCAAGATCAGTTAGCACAAAGAAAGATGATGCTTTTAACTTGTGCAGTGGGAGACAAGGGAAGAAATCCACTGCTGCAGAGAACCAGCAGCAAGGAAGAAGATAAAAAGGAAGATCCTGGAGGGTCTGTAGGAGATCCTGACATAGTTACTCTCAAGCATTGTGTTGCTCTTGAAATTACTCTGTTTATCAAAAAGATGAGTATGATAGCAATGCTAGAATGAGTGCTGAAGTCTGCCTAGCTGAAGGACACCTTCTGAGCCCAGACTTCTATGTCAGGAGAACCCAATGCTTTAGCTTTCTGAGCATCCTGCTGGCCAAAGTATGCCTGCATGTTGAGGCTATAGGATCTGATTTTGGTGTGAGGTGGATGTTTTGGCAAACAAGTGAGTAAAATGAATGCACAAGAAACAATTTCCAGATTACACTACTATACCAGGCCTGTAATTTAACGGACATTTACAGACTCCCAGGAGCTGCCTAGATTTTGAGCATGATTAATTCTAAATAAAACCAATCCCTAAAGAAGTACATTCAGTTTTTAGACAGAGAGCAGTTAAGTTCCTCTAGTGTGAGGTGTCATTGCCCATGACAGGGCTGGAACTAGATGATCCTACTGGTCCCTTCCAACTCTGACTGATGCTATGATTCTAAGTTTCTTCTCTGGTCAATAGAGAGTGACATTAGCATCAGGAAGAGGGTGTTAGGCTTCATTCTACAGTGCACTGAAATCACCTCCAGAAAGTTACATCATCTTCCACTGGTAAGAGAGGGAGATGATGTGTGGAGTGGACTAAATGCCAACATTTTACACAGTAAACATTAGGTAAGAGGAATATCCTTTAATTCAGCACTTCTCTTTTTCCATTTCTCCAATTAAAACTGTTGTTATGGAAGCAAGTTATGGTGGTGACATTAACTAGAAGTAACACACTTAAAATAATGTACTCAAATGTGTTCAGAGAAGGTGACATCCTTCTACCAACATCATGTTCTCTACAAGAGAGCAGTGGTGATAATTCTTTGAAGCATGCTATGGAAAAAAAAAATCTGACTTTGGGGATATTTCTTTTAATAGACTGCATTGCAACTGGCTCTGTTTTTCTGCCATACATCAGTCATGGGAAAGACTAAAATGAAAGTAGCAGACTGCAACAGAATATAATCAGAATTTTCTGACAGAAATATATTTTGGCATTGGAAAATGGTGTGTGTGTGTGTAAGCTTGGATTTCCTTCGCTCAAGCAGTCAAACTTCAAAGGCTCACAAGGCAGAGAAGAGTCTGGATGCCTGTCTGACATAGAGGGAGGGTAATAAATATTGATATAATGAAAGTGCTTTGTATAGTAACAGTGCTGGTATGTAGCAAGAAGTACAAATGGCCGAGACACCTTCCTGTATTTCTGCAGTACCTATGTATATTGTGCTATTTTTAGTCCATCAGGCACCCTGCAGTAATTTTTTTTTCCCTCTCACACTACAGTGTACGCATTTGGAAGCACTTAATTGTAACCCTAATTGCAGTAATTTTTCAAGACAACAGGCTAGTTTGAGGAAAGATTGGTGTTTTTCTTGTGGATAAGATAAAGAATAGCTTTCCTCATATACTTTTGATGTTTTAATTGAACCTTCTATTGGTTGATAGCTAAAGATCATATGTCCTCTGCTTGCTAACTTCAATATCCTATTCTAGGTCTTTTGTACAGTGTATCTTGAGGTAGTGATAAGAGTAAGGGGAATGGAACAAAGCTAGAAATGGGTACGTTCAGACAGGATGTTAGGAAGAAGTTCTTCAGCATGAGGGCGGTGAGACCCTGGAAGAGGTTGCCCAGGGAGGTGGTGGAAGCCCCATCCCTAGAGGTGTCTAAGGCTGGGCTGGATGAGGCTGTAGACAGCCTGATCTAGTGTGAGGTGTCTGTGCCCATGGCAGGGAATTGACCTCAAAGATCATCTAGTTCCAACCCTAACTCTGATTCTATGATTTTGTCTTAGCAATTTGTACATATATGCAGTGGGCTGAACCTGGTTGGCTTTTAAACCTCTGCCCTGTAGTGAGACAGGAAGAGAATTGGAAAAGCGAAAGCAAGAGAACTCACAGGTCAAGATAAAGGCAGTTTAATAAGTGAAGAGAGAAGAAAATAAACCAACCACCAAGTTACGACCTTCCACCAGCAGTGATGCCCAGCTAGTCCTCCCTTGTTTTATTGCTGAGCAGGACACTATATGGCATGTAGTATCACTTTGGTCAGCTGGAGTCAGATGTTCTGGCTGGTCCCCCTCCCAACCTCTCTCACACCCCCAGCTTACTTGCTGAGTGGCACAGCGAGAAAACAGAGGTGGTCTTGATGCTGTGCAAGCATCATTCAGCCACTGCTAAAAGACTGGTGTGTTGTCAACACCGTTTTGCTCACAAATCTAAAACACTGCACCACAGAGGCTGCAGTGAAGAAAATTAACTCCATGTTGAGCAGTCCCAGTACAATACACCATCTGAGCTAGTGCTGCAATCATTTTTGCAGCAGTCTGTTAGCAGAAATCATTCTTAGCAGTTAGGAAATGATATAGCTATTTAACCTAACTTCACAAAGTCCTATAAGTCATTATCAGAAAAGTTTGGGAAGTTCAGAGTCACCTTGATATATTAATGCTTGTCACTCTTCAATTATCCAAAAGAAGTCTGCTAGAAAGTCAGCTTCTCCCTGTGGCTGTTTTGAGTTAGATTCCTACAGCAGAAATCTAACTCAAATGGCCACACTCCCATAGCCCACAGGCCTGGTACTTTATTTGTTTTTTTTAATCATGTATCCCCAAACTCTAAAGTGTATAAATGGAAACAATCCTGGGAAAGAAAAAAACAGAGTTTTCACTTCAGTAAAAGCCTTGATTTGCTAGGTTTCTTTGGTTTGTGAAGAAGAGCTGAATATTCAACATCAACTGAATCTCTCTGCTTGTTCACAGAGAGGTTTTATACAGAATTCTTTGTCTAGTCCCCATCACACAACAAGGGACATTTATCTGCAGTATCTGAAGTGACTTAAAAGTGTGACAGAAGGTAAGTACATAAACACCCTATAAGAGGCTATAGCTGCTCCATTTAGTCTTTTTTTTTTTTTTTTTTAATTCTTTGACAGGAGCTACTAAAACAAATCACCAATGTCCAAGTGGTAATTACAGTCAGGCTGCTTTGTTCGTGGTTAAAAGTGATTTGCCATTAAGCAGAATCAAAGCCTGCTGTTTAGTTCAAGTATGGACAAAACATGCTTGTATAATAAGCTGTGCTCTCATATTTTAGGTTGCCTTTAATCACGTTGTGAAATCTGGGTTTATAAAGGCACACACATAACAGAGAATTGAAGTATTAACCTCCTTTGTTCTTACGTTTCAATTATATGCTATTGTTTCCTTTTGATTCACAAGAAGTAATTAAGTCTACTCTACTGGTGGTCAATCCCCAGCCCCAGATTGTGCTGCTGATTACTTCAGAAACACGTTTTACAACAGACTTCAGAGTAGCTATAAAGAAACAGAAATCATCAGTCAGTTATTGCAACAGGAAAATGGTGGCAGAGGAGGAGGAAGGTCTGGATTATGTTTGCACAGGTGTACAACTTGCTGTCGCTGTTTGCTTTGGTTGAATGAGCTTAGGCTTTCAGTGGTGGAGCAAAAAGCAAAGGTTAACTCAATGGGGCTAACTCACAACGATGACATTCCAAGGAAACTGAGGAACACTGCTGAGAAGCCTAATTTGCAAGTTTGAAGTAAATTCCTCTCTTTCATTACGTCAGAGGCCTAATAATCCATAGTCAGTCTGCATAAACGTGCATATACATTGAGCCTCCTGGTCTTCGCAGTACTTTGAACTCAAACCTTTTAACAGTGTGAGTAAAGCTCAATTGCCTTGTGAAGGAGGGATTTGGAAGCACAGCTGTGAAATAGGCATGGCTGGAATTCAGCAAACTTCATATGAAAGGCTGCTACAGCTGCTACTTGGTTCCTGGAGCTAAAACACAAAAAGAAGCACATGCCTAGAATCTAAATATACAAATAACACTGCTTGTTCTGGTGCCTGTCTTGTACAAGAGTGCCTACACCCATCTTATCCCCACCAGTGCAGTATAGAATAGTGGCAGTTTTACTACTGCAACAGTACTTGGAACTTTCACACAGCTTGGATAGGTTCTGAGTGCAGTGTCTGATTTCCTATGTAAATTGTTGTCTCATTTAACCTGTTCGTGCAAGCACAGGACAGGACAAGAGTAATGAGCAGGGCAGGTTCTGCACTGAGCTCTGCTCACTGAGTTCTGTGTGGCCTCTGCAGAAATCCATGGGAAGATGCTGTTCTGTGAGCACTCTTTGCACGGTGAGTGCTTTAAGGACCTGTGTGTTGAAAGAAATTTGCCTGTTTATCAGCACTGGCCAGAGCACTCAGTTAATAAACAGTCCAAAAGAGGCCACCAGGCTCTCAACAGGCTTTAGGTGCCAAGAATAACCACATAATTTTGAGAATTTGTGTATGTATAATTACTTATAATACATACCAAACATTGGCCCCAGTTCAGCTTTTGATGTCCTTGCTAATGCAGCAGCAATCCCAGGAGTGTTATTTTTCAGTCTTGTTAAAGACAATCATATCTCCTTTCAAACTGAGAAGCAGTGAATCCTGAAAGTTGTATCTGTAGTGCTACTGTGATTTGCTTACTAAATTAATTACCTGCATAGTGTAGGGAGTGTAGGGAAGTCTTATTTGCTGCTGCAGAAAACCCAGAAGCAACCTCTACAGAAGTGTTTCCACTGAGGACTGTCTGCAGGTTTGATTTCTCTCCTCTGTATATAAACCAGGTCTGTGATTCTTTCTTTATGTGGTCACAAAGTATAAAACCACTCTGAAGGGATTTCTGTATATTGTTTCTTCTTATATATGAAACAATTTTCTCTGCTACCTCTTGACTCTGTTGTTGTTGTTTTTGTTTTTTTTTTTTTTTTTTTTTTTTTTNGCTTGTCTTTTGTTTCTGGATTGATCTTTTTCCATTTAAATCAATAGTACAGATAACAGAATATATAATATTTTTCCTTATGCTGATCAGAAATACCTTACCAGTCCAGGTATTCTTGTCCCCAAAGACTCGCTGCCATATGGTTCTCAATATCTCTTTGCATGGAACTTGAAAACATAGTCTTTATCATGGCCTGTAAGTGCCTGGCCCTGTATGTATTTAAAGCCAGGAAGAAACAAATCAGCATGCTTATGATGTAGCCCTCTTTGAATGTCTCATTCAAGAAGGCTGTTGTGGAATGGATGTAGGGTTTGGGGGTGTGGTGGTGGTGGAGGGGCATTAAGTTGTTACATACACTTAGCAAAACCTTTGTTTTGGCTCCAAAATAAACTTAGCTCTTGGTTAGGACAGCTTTTGCAGAGTGTGCTTTCTGGTATGGATGTTCTGCCTCTGTCTTCATTCAAGACAATAGCTGACCTATGAGGAGAGGCTGAGGAACTTGGGGCTGTTTAGTCTGCAGGAAACTAAGAGTGGATTTTATTAAATGTTTATAAATCTCTGAGGGCTGGGGATCAGGAGTCGGAGGACAGGCTCTGCTTGCTTGCTCCTTGTGATAGGACAAGGAGCAAAGGATGGAAGCTGCAGCACAGGAGGTTCCACCTCAACACAAGGAGGAACTTCTTTACTGTAAGGGTCGCAGACCTCTGGCACAGGCTGCCCAGAGAGGTTGTGGAGTCTCCTTCTCTGGAGACTTTCTGGATGTGTTCCTGTGTGACCTGAGCTCTGGCAGAGGGGTTGGACTTGATGATCTCTTTGGGTCCCTTCCAGCTCCTGACATCCTGTGATCCTGTGACTTCTGTAGGATAGAGTTAGAGACCTACTTATTAGGACATCCTGGGAAATGCTGGTGTGCAACAACCCAGGAGTCCATAACAGGTAGTTAAAAGATTAGTTGCTGCATCTGATTCCAGTAATTGATCATGGAATTTGGTGCTGCAGAAGGCTGTGCTTATCAAAAGTGACATCTATCCTTAAATGTCCCTCTGCTCATGTGAGGGCAGCCATTTCTGTCAATCACAGTGTCACTTCTGCATCTCCAAAAAGTGGGTGTGGTGGGTTGAGATTAGCCCCAACAAATTGGAATTTACCACCTGTGTAAATTATGAAGCAAAATAAAAGTTTTATTTACAAAAGCAAGTTAAAATCTAGAAGTATAAAACACAATGAATGTATACAAAATACATTTACACATATTTACAATTCAGAATCAACACAAGAACTCCCTTGAATTGTTTCCCACCTCTCTGGACAAGCACAGAGGGGTCTACCAGAAGCTCTCCTCCCTCTCCCCTCCTTCTCCTTCCCTCCCCTCCCTCTCCTTCCCTGTACCTCTCAGACACACTACACCAACAGAAGGTGGAGAAAGAGATAGGGGAGTAATGCAAAGCAGAATTGCTGAGAGAAGAGACAAAAAGGAGAAGAATGAGAATAGTTTATGCAGCAAACTGCATCCTAATCAGCAATCAAATGGAACAATACAGACTTATTATTTTCCTTTCGTATCCAATCTTTTGCTTTATTTACTTTTTTATTCAAATATGGTATCCAAAAAGTTCCTGTTCTTATTTATAGTTAGTAACTGGGCTAGAGTGTTAGTTCTAAACCACCACAGTGGATGCTGAGTATTGAAAGCCAAGAATTTAGAAACAAATTGATTATGGATTACAGACTGCTTTGGAAAACTTAATTTAAAGGAAGGCTGCTGATGACTGCCACTAACTATAAACACAAAAGGATGAAGATTATTTGGAAGCTTCTTTTAAAAGTTGGTGCTTGATGCCTTTATCTTGCTTATAACCTTAATAGCAGCTATTAGGTGATTGCAGGCATTCAGTCAGGGGTGCCCTTAACTTGCTCATATGCCAAACAGCTCTGCCTTTTATGTAACAGGATTGGTGGTTGAAGTACAGGTGCTAACTAGGGCTTGCTTGTTTTTATAATTATTCCACTTTTTGTTTCATTCTAAGGAACAGAGAAGCAAGAGTGACTTACAAAAGCCAATGCCTTTGCCCAGGACACAGCAGGAACACACAACATCATGAAATAGGTGAAATGCCAGGAGCATCCTCTTCCTCTGTCTAGAGCAGGGGAAGGTTTTGAGATTGGTTTCACTGTACTGCTGTTCTCACAGAGAAGCTCTCACAAATAATTAACTTGTTTGGTTTGTAAGGTTTGGGGTTTCATTTAAGGGAAAAAGTGGAAATTCACCAGTAACAGGTTTTGTTTTGTGGTGGTGGTTTTTTGTATGTTTGTTAATAACAACAACAATAATGATGTTAATTTTTTTTTTTCTTTTAAAACTTCCTGTCATTGAAGACAGAAAAATATGCATACAAAAACTAAAAATAAGTTGTGGAGATTTTTGATCCATGCTAATCAGGACTGAACTTCTTGGGAGATGCAGGAACATGCAGGGACATGGCCAAACTAGTAAGAATCTATCTGGGAGATTTTGCCTGTGAGAACCTCACAACAGCACCTGCTGTTGAACCATGTGGTGGTTTGCAGTCTGCTGGCCAGGGCAACATTCTTTCCATGGCAAAAAGTGGATGTTAGACTACTCCCTGCAGTTTGGAAAGCCTGGGTGCTTCCTAAATTAGGTAGTCATTGCCTACATGTTTGTTTATATTTTGGATTACTTGTATGGCTGCAGAATAACTCAGATGGCAAAGATGACAAGTCCTACATATTTAGCATATTACTTTATAGTTAATAACTGTACAAAAGGCATCTGCTGCCACAGTGAGAAACAAATTCAGTCATTGCAATCTCATTTATGTTTAATAGCTAATGATTGTGTACAATTCAATAAGGAAAGAACCTACTGGATGAGGCAGTGCCATGGTTTAGTTAATTAGAAGGTGTTAGGTGATAGGTTTGACTCAATGATCTTAGAGGTCTTTTTCAACCTGCTTAATTCTGTGATTCTGTGAATATATTTAGGCTAACTACTACCAGTTTGTGTCAGAGTAGACAAGATCTGAAACTCCTAGGAACTATAATTATGATTTTCTACTGTGGTACCAGTGGAAACCTCATTCACTTACTCCTGAGCTAAAGAATGTACAGGCAGAGAAGAAAAGAAAATACTTGTCTGAAATGCTTTTAAATCTGAAGATAGAGATAGAAGAGTTGGGTACAATAAGTATGAGGCAGCAGGCAGAGAGCTCAAGGTAGCAGTGGTATATTTATACTTGATGTAACAGGTACTGGGCATATATGGTAGTTGCCTCAACTTCCTCAGGTGTTAGATGCCAGCTTGCAAATATCTCTAAGCTGAATATTCAGGAGACAGGGAGAGAAAGGTAGTGTGTGTTTGTCTCTCCAGTGAAGAAGGGATTTGAGGGGAAGAAAAGGGTAGGCACAGGAGTGCTTGAAGAAATGTTTTCTCAGGTGTGCAGAAGCATCGAAGAGCTGCCATACTCAGGTAAAAGGCTGTTCTGCCTCTCTGTGATGCTCGCCAGATTTCAGCAATCAGTAATTTAGCAGTGATACTTATAACACTAATTTAGCAGAACCATGTATGTATTCTTGAAAGCAAATACAATAGATATGTATGCTGCAGAAGGTGGAAAATTGAAGGTTATGGGACAGAAGAAAGTGTGACGTGATGACAATACTATTCATGACTAGTCTGCAAAAACTGGACTCTAGAAACTAACAAATTCTTTTTAAAAAAAAGATTCATCTCTAATTGTCTTGTAAATTTTCACCTTATCTAATATATTTTAACATGTTGTTTTCTGCAGTCAGGAAAACTCAAATCTTAACAAGTTTAGAAGGTCAAATCAAAATGTGTTTAAAATTCAAGCCGTGTGTTGGTGCTCTTGGTTCAGTTGTGAGCATTGTTGAATTTCAGCTGATTTCAAAGAGACTGTTGAGTTCTCAGACTCAGTTTAGATCCTTCAAAGTTTTGGAAAAGCATTTCTCTAGAAAGAACAGATAAATCCTACAACTCAACCATAAGAGGAGCTTAATTGAGGCTACTTCTTTCTTTCATAGCTGCATCAGCCATCTGTAAGCTACAAATCCACAAGGAACCAGTCTTGTAGGTACCTAGGCATCAGTCTGGTCTCACTGAAGTCATTTGACTAGATGACCTTACTTATAATTTGTGTTGGTTATGAGGATAAAACAAAAGCAGATATCTCTTTTATAAAGTCTACCTTAGCTTGCAAAAGACAAACAATCTTGTATTGACTGAACTCATCAGGAATCAAAGAGTAAAAGCCTTTTTTAGCTCACCATTGTCACCCAACCCATTACTACTTTCCTTATTGCTTCTTAGACCACCAAATTCACTTGACCATGATTGCTGCTCTTTTTGTGATTCCTATGGTTTTCCTTGAGGACATGCAGTGCCATTGGCCAGTACGGTTGCCCAGGAAGGTTGTGGCTGCTCGCTCCCTGGAGGTGTACAAGGCTATGTTGGACTAGACCTTGAGTAACTTGTACTAGTGGGAGGTGTCCTTGCCTATGGCAGGGGGTTGGAACTAGATGATCCTTGAGGTCCCTTCCAACCTTACCATTCTATGATGGTGTGGGTTTGAGCACCTGCTCAGTCTGTCTGTGCTTTGGGCCGTTTTAGTTTTGTGGTGTGTTTTTTTTTTTCCCTTAGCTTACCTTTTTATAACAATTTTGATTGCTTTTATTAGTACCACATTTTTCTTATTACAGTGGAAGTATTACAATTACAACATGAGTTCTATTATATTTAATTAATAGCTATAGTCTCATTTGACAGTTCTGTGTTCTGCAATGTATTAGACCCACAAGCTCTCTACAGCTCTTTCCCTGACTCAATTGTAATAAATAATACTTGTGCTGATATATAAATCTTTTTCTCAGAGCAACTTTTGTTGTAGCGTTAAAATTAGAACAGTGAGAGTCCAATAGAACTAAGAGAAAAATGCACACAAGGGCAAGTGATTTGGAGGCAACCTCCAGCTGCTTAAAGAATGATAAATCAACCTCTTCTTCCTGGCTGGGTGGTCTATAACAGAATCCAACCAGGATGTCAGACCTGTTGGCCCTTCCCCTAATTCTCACCCATAGGGACTCAACCTGATCATCCTTAATCTCTACTCTCGTGATGTCCAGAGCCTCCCTAGTATACAGGGCCACTCCTCCACCCCTTTTCTCTCGCCTGTCTCTGCTGAAGAGTCTGTAGCCACTGATTACAGCCCTCCAGTTGCGTGAACCATCCCACCGCATTGCTGTGATGGTAACAACATCATCATTTGCCTCTTGTATCAAGGCTTCCAGCTCCTCTTTTTTATTACCCATTCTGCGTGCATTGGTGTACATACCTATCATCTGGGCTGGTGGTTTTACCCCTATCTCTGGCTTACCACCCTTAGCCTTCTTTGGTTTGTCTCTAATACTGCTGTATTTAATGCCCTTCCCTTCCAACCTAGTTTAAAGCCCTTTCAATGAAGCCCACCAGCTTGTGTGCCAGGATCCTTCTCCTCCTCTGAGACAGCTGTACCCCACATGTTACTTGCAGACCCAGGGCCATATAAAGTTCCCCAAGATCAAAGAACCCAAAGTTTTGTTGGTGGCACCAGCCTCTGAGCCACTTGTTAATCAGGCATGAGTTCCTGTTGTTCTCAGCATTCCTACCTGCAACTAAAGGTATCCATAGAATCTATGAAAAAATACTCTTAGCTGCAGGTAGCAATGATGGGAGATGAAAAGATTATTTCTACCCCCGATAAATCAACTACTTTTCCCAGTGCCTTGAAGTCTCTTTTAGACCTCTGGTATTGACTTCTTCATTTCCCACCTGTATAACCAACAAGGGATAGTAATCAGAGGGCTGCACTATAGTAGGCAGCATTCTGGTAGCATTCCTGACCCAGCCTCCAGGGAGGCAGCAGACTTCCCTGTGAAAGGGGTCAGGCTGGCATATGGGACCTGCTGCTCCTCTCAGAAGGGAATCACTAATAACAATTCCTCTCCTCTTTTTCTTTTGGGTGGAAGTTCTGATGCAAGGGGGCAACTGATTTACTTTAGTCAACCCCCCAGATGGTGTAACTTGGTGCCATGGTTTAGTTAATGAGAAGGTGATAGGTTGGACTTGATTTTTTTTTTTTCCAACCTGGTTCATTCTGTGATTTCACATTCTGAGTGAAGAATGACAGAGTTGTTTAGAAAAGATGTCAGAAGGGAACCACAGACCCAAGGAAAATCCTAACCAAATTTTTCATTTATCATTTTAAAGAACTTGTAGAAAGAGATGAGCTATGCCCAAGTGTTTCACTGTTATTTCATCCATCTCCTTATGCTTTAGGGAAACTTCGGAGTTTATCTGTCTCTCTATGAGCTGATACTGCATGCTAAGAAAAATGGACATTTGGTGGACTAAGAATCTATATGGGGAATCTCATCATTGTCAGTGCTTGATCAAATTCTCAGTAGTTTCCATTACATTTAGTGTATAATTTATTATTATCAAATCCTACTTTCTAAACAATTACAGCATTTGAGTGGTATGAGATATATTCATGTTCCAACCAAAAATACCAAGTGCATGAAGGATAAACTGTTAGTTATTTAAAGTGATCAGTGAAGGGTCAGAATCACATTTATAAGTACTTTTTATGTCAATACCATAAACAGATCTTCTTGGGGAAAAAAAATATCTGGATCTATAGTTTCTGTTTAGTCAGGGAAAGAAGATCCTTGTTTCAAAGCACATAGTATCCATCCTGCTCTCTTGATGTTCTTGATGAGCAAGTGAGCATCTACTGGCTGTGCAAGGGCATTTTGTGTTACTGCTGCTATGAATAATAGTGGTTTACTACTGCTTCAGCTAGTTTCCTGAAACTAGATCAACTATCACACAGGATTTGATCCAGTGTAGGAATAATAATGTCTAAGTCCTATCTCCAAGATGTTGAAAATAGACTTCCCAGGAACTGTTAGCTGAACTACTGAGACTTAATATTGAGGAGAGTGATGATGAGGAAAAGTATCAAACTTATCTAGAAGACAAGCTTTAAACTTGCTCTTTGAAACAAGAACTACTGGTTTGTGCAGATATAGGACTTCTTGTGTTCCTGCACTGTGTCTGATAAACATTTTAAACATGAGAGCAATGCAGACAGATGAGTCCACGTGGCTCACAAATGTTCAATCACACCCACGGAGCTGCTTTCATTTTTGTGCTGCCCGACCTCACGGCACAATCCAACAGAGGAGTAAATAGGTTGGTTCAGGCAT
Source organism: Eubucco bourcierii (assembly GCA_013396675.1). NCBI lineage: Eukaryota > Metazoa > Chordata > Aves > Piciformes > Ramphastidae > Eubucco > Eubucco bourcierii. The sequence goes on along the minus strand of VWZE01017341.1, from coordinate 154,078 downwards.
ACTCATCTCAAATACAGACTGGGAAAAGAGCAAGATAGAGTGCAGATTTTTGCTCATGGCTGTTTGATGCCTTTTGGGGAGAGGCTCAGGGACCTGGGGCCTTTTAGTCTGGAGAAGAGAAAATTGAGAAGGGGCTTAATAAATGTTTATAAATATTTGAGAGATGGGGGTCAGTAGTTGGGGGACAGGCTCTACTCACTTGCTCTCTGGGATAGGAGAAGGAGCAGTGGATGTAAGCTGCAGCACAGGAGGTTCCACCTCAACACAAGGGGGAACTTTACTGTAAGGGTCACAGAGCACTGGCACAAGCTACAAGCTCCCTGAAGAGGTTGTGGAGTCTTTTTCTCTGGAGCCTTTCAAGACCTGCCTGGATGCATTCCTCACTGACCTGAGCTAGATTGTGTGGTCCTACTCTGGCAGGGGGGTTGGACTTAATGATCTCTTTGAGTCCCTTCCAACCCCTAACATCCACTGAGCCTGAATTTTTGTAATATCTATATATNCAACGAGGCTGGGGAGAGGCCTCGAGCACAGCCCTATGGAGAGAGGCTGAGGGAGCTGGGATTGGTTAGCCTGGAGAAGAGGAGGCTCAGGGGAGACCTTCTTGCTGTCTACAACTACCTGAAGGGTGATTGTAGCCAGGGGGAGGTTACCTTCTTCTCTCAGGCAACCAGCACCAGAACAAGAGGACACAGTCTCAAGCTGTGCTGGGTGAAGTTTAGGTTGGAGGAGAGGAGAAAGTTCTTGCCTGAGAGAGTCATTGACTGCTGGAATGGGCTGCCCAGGGAGGTGGTGGAGTCAGCGTCCCTGGAGGTGTTCAAGGCGAGTTTGGACGTGGCACTTGGTGCCATGGTCTGGTCTTGAGGTCTGTGGTGATGGGTTGGACTTGATGATCTTTGAAGTCTCTTCCAACCCTGGTGATACTGTGATATGTGTGTGTGTTGTGGAAACTAAATTATCAAGCAATTAAATGTAAAAAATATTGGCAAAATTATTAGCAGCAGAAATAACTTTTTGGGTCTAATTTATGTTTAGCATCAAAGCAAAAGTGTGCCCTACTCCCCTTCCTCATGATAGCTCAATGTATGTTCTAGAAATATTGCCATAATTTCCTACCAGCCCTTGTACAACTCCATGTTGTTGTAGCACATAAAATTCCCAGTGCACAAAGAAAGATATAATTTTCTGTAGTTTGCAGACCTATAAAATGTTGCTTTATGGGATGTTTGTTGTTGTTTTAATTTAGTAGTGAAGGAAGAAACAGGAAGCAGAATGGTGCTGCTTTGGTTCAGTCTAATCTTTAATGAGAGTGGGCAAGAAAAAGGAATCTCCAAGACATTACCTTGCCATATCTTCCTATCTTAACAAGAAATGAAGCTGTTTTGTTCCTTGCTGCAGTATCAAAACTAAAGGTTTAGTTTCATATGAAGTCACTACTCTGACATAGTATGCTGGAGATGCCTTCTCTGGAGAAAAGAAGGCTCCAGGGAGACCTTTTAGCATCCTTCCAGTACGAGAAGCTAGGAAAGGACTTTTTACAAGGGCTTGTAGTGATAGAACAAGGGAAAATGGATTTGTACTTGAGGAGGGTATATTTATACTGGATATTAGAAAAAAATTCTTTGCAGTAAAGTTAGTGAGACACTGGAGAAGGTTGCCCAGAGAGGTTGTGAATGACCTCTCCATGAAGGTGTTCAAGCCAGGCTGGACAAAGCCCTGAACCACTTGATCTAGCAGGAAGTGTTCCTGACCATGGTGAGGGAGTTGGAACTAGATGATCTTTAAAGTCCATTTTAGCCTAAACCAATCTGGGAGTCTCTGCATATTCATGTGTTCACATAGCCATACATTCAGCCTGGACACCCCCCTGCTTTCTGAGACACACACACACACACAGAGCATGTGAGATACCCCCAGCTGTATGTCTGATGGAGCCATTTGCATCAGTTTCCACTGCAGGTGCAATTCCAGCTGCAGGAAAGCAAAACTCTGTTCCTGTTACCTGATCACTCAGGAAGAAATTTACTGCTTTTAGGACAAGGACTGTGGAGAATACAGCTTTGTGGTTGTAGGGAGGAGAATTATGTTCTAAGTCTGCTTTTAGGGAGTGGGCAGATGGACATTTTATTATTTAACCTGGAAGTTGCTTAAATATAAAACTACATTAGAAAGGTCATTCTGGTGATGGTTTGAAAGGGATTTTTTTCAGAACTCTGTCAACCAATGAGTAAATAAAACCCCTTAGTTTGTTGTTATTTAATTTGTCACAGCTGGCTTCTGTGTATTATTCTGAACCATAGCTTTATTTAAGAACATTAGAATGTGTAGATTGCTTCAAAAATAACTTCCCAAGAATTCTGTCAAAATTGAGATTAAAGGGTAGTAATTCGTAAATGAAAATAATAAAAATAATGCTAAAACAGAAGTTAAAAATCATCATTAAGTGAACCAAACATTGGTAAGCACAAACATGAGCAGCTTAAATACCAAACTACTTTTCAAGGGCCTAGTGAACCTTGCTGACATGTGAGAAAGCATCAAAGCACCAGGATAATCATCAGTGCTTATACTCTGTCTTATGAGCCATCAAACTAGACTCATTCAGGACTACTAAAGCATAAAGTTCCCAGTAAAGATAATCTGCCAGATTGTCTTGGCTGGGGTAGGTGTGCTTTTCATAAACCTTCAGCTTCCAAGCCATGTGCAGTGAAGAAAAGGGCTGCTGTGATTTAAGCTGTTACCTCCCTGGTGCTGGATGTTAGCTCCCGCCTTGCAGGATGTAACATGTGCCATGGCTTCTTTCCATGGCCAGGCAGTGTGTCCTTCAGAGGAGTGGGATTGGTAGGAAGAGGGCTAACAGGGCATTCCCTAAAACTTCCCAGGAAGGGTTTTTTGGAGCCTGCCTGTCGAGAAACATAAGACTTGTTGGAGATAGGATTCGGAGGACTTGTTGGAGCTAGGCCTTCTAGGAGCAAGCTTAAACATACCTGAATTAAAAACAAAACAAGCAAACAACAATGACAAAAAACCAAAACCAAACCCAAGAAACCAAAACCAACCAACCAAAAACCAGAATCATAGAATTGCAGAAACATCCAGGTTGGCAAAGCCCCTCAGGTTGGACTTGGTGATCCTACAACCCTACTCTGCAGGATTTGCCTTAAGCCACAGCCCTAAGCACCACATCCAAATGACCCTTAAACACATCCAGGGTTGATGACTCCACCACCTCCCTGGGCAACTCATTTCAGTGCCTGAACAACAAAAACCAAACAAAAACCTCTGCCACCAAAACATAAACAAACAAACAAAAAAGTCCCACTTAAAAAAAAATTTTAAAAATTGAAGTTTTGATATTGAGGCTTCAGTCCCTGAAATCTAAGTCAGATGTGTTTGATTTCTCAGGTGCCATCAAACTAGACTTACTTATCCTTTAAAACTTATTTTCTGGGGTTGTTTAGCCTGGAGAAGAGGAGGCTCAGGGGTGATCTTATTTCTGTCTACATCTACCTGATGGGTGGGGATTGGTCTCTTCTCCCAGGCAACCAGCAACAGAACAAGGACACACAGTCTCAAGTAGCGCCAGGGGAAGTCTAGGATGGATATTAGGACGAAGTTGTTCATAGAGAGAGTGATTGGCATTGGAATGGACTGCACAGGGAGGTGGTGGAGTCACTGTCCCTGGAAGTGTTCAAGCAAAACCTGGATGGGGCACTTGGTGCCATGGTCTAGTTGATTGGCTAGGGCTGGGTGACAGGTTGGACTGGATGAGCTTGGAGGTCTCTTCCAACCTGGTCGATTCTATGATTCTGTTTATCCTAACATGCTATACATATCTTGATGCCAGGAGAATCACTCCTCAAAACCTGGTATTTCTGAAATCAGCCTGATATGTGTGTGTACCTCCCACTTGTCAGTTATTTCTCTGGGCACTAATTCTCTTGAGTCCTTTCAAGTTGCTAGGCTATGTGTCTAGTGCTGTGATCCAGCTGCTGTGTGGCTAACATAACACGATGCAAACACAGATGTTTCCCTTTCTTTTGGGAAGAATAGCACTCTTAATTGCAGCTGGAGAACGAGAAACATTGCCCATTGCCAGCAGCTCTGAGACATGTGAAGAACCAGATCTTGTGGCTAAAAAATTCAAACCGGTGGGGAATAAAGAAAAAGAAAAAAAAAGTCACCCAGAAATACAATCATTCTTACACAGATTTAAAATAATATCTGCCTTTCAATTTATCTTTTGGCGTTTGTTTTTTTGGTTGGTTGGTTTTGGTTTTGTGGTGTGTGTTTTTTGGTTTTTTTTTTTGTTTTTTTTTTTCCAGTGACCTAATAAAATTTTGGTGTTTTTATTTTTGAGATGAAAACGTTGGCCTAAAAATAAGGTTACGCAAACAATGCCAAACCTGTTTTGATACAGTGAGGCTATAAATAGCTGACTGTATGGTTTTTTGTTTGTCATCAGTTAGCCATGGAAGCACTGACTTCTCAAAGCCTGTTTGTTTCTCCACTAGTCCACAGGCTTGGACAGGTGTGCCTGTGGTGTTCATAACATGGAGCAGTGTTTTTCCTCCAGAGGCCCCAAGTGAATTCTCAATACAGCCACATATGGTTTTGTAACAGGCTTTTTGCTCCCGACTTCGTGACATAGTAAGTGAGAACAGGAGCTACAGAGAATGGATTTCTATTTGCATAGCGATTTGGGACAAAACAATGCAGATGCAGCCTGAGATGCTTGAGTAAAGTTGCTGAGCAGGTGTCTCTGTGTGGTACAGGACTGGGTTTTTGTTTAAAACAGCCTTCTAGAACAGACTTTTTTTTTGAAGACATTTAATTGCATGCTAAAGAAGCCATATTTTTACTTCAGCTTGCCTAATGCTGTGACTCATCCTACAATGAGGTGCTTTAGCTGTGCTGTGAGAGACACTTGCTAAAGTCTATCCCAGGCAGAGCTCAACAGGAGCTGCCTTGTATTCACTGTGCTTTAAAGTAAGGATGGGTGTGCACATTATTCTCCCCACCTAGTTTTTAGAAGACTCATTTGCAAGGTTGAACACGTAGTAATGCCAAGTGTATAAACTCTGTTCTCCTCATCCTGCTGCAAAATAAACCAGGATGCAGAATGAACACTTTAGATATATATTTAAAGGCTGAGAAATCTACCTGTTAGAAAAAGAGCTGTTTCTAAAATGTCTTCTCAGATTGGTTGGCTGTTGTTGACAGCTGAGCAACCTGGTCTAATACACAGGTTGGATCCAACTCCAGATTCACAGAATCACAAACTGTCAGGAGCTGGAAGGGACCTCGAAAGATCATCTAGCCCAGCCCCCCTGCCAGAGCAGGATCACCAAGACTGGATCACACAGGAACATGCCCAGGCAGGTTTTGAATATCTCTAGAGGGGGAGACTCCACAACCCACCTGGGCAGCTTGTTCCAGTGCTCTGTCACCCTCACAATGAAAAAAAATCCTCCTCATGTTTAAATGAAACTTCTTATGCCTCAGCTTCCACCCAGTGTCCCTTGCCTTGCCATTGAGCATCACCCAGCAGAGCCTGGCTCCAGCCTGCTGGCACTCATCTTTACATATTTATAAACATTGCTGAGGTCACCTCTCAGGCTCCTCTTCTCCAAGGAGCACAGTCCCAGCTCCCTCAGGCTTTCCTCATAAGAGAGATGTTCCATTCCCTTCAGCATCTTTGTGGTTCTGCTCTGAGTGTAGCCTGCTGCAGAGCTCTCTTCCAGACTAAGTTACTCTAGATGATTCAACCATTTGATCAATCAACCAAGCTGCTTCAATCATTCAATCAATAACTAAAAAATGAAACACAACAGAGAACTCATTTCTTCTTTTGCTGAACTGTTACTCTGCAATTTTAATATCCTATTTTCATGGTGCTTTCCTTTACCATAGTTCTTGCTTAATAATTTGTTTACTAGTTGACCAGAAATACAACAAATCAATGGTCATTCACAAAAGCGAAAGCTAAAAGCCTCATGCCTTCCTTGCTATAAAAAAATTCTTCCTTGTGAGGTTTAGGCACCTTTTGCAGGACTTTCCCCCTTCTCATGGTTCCTATTTTCTCTCTCAGATGTCTTTAGAGGTTTCTGTAAGAGCTCTCCTTGAGCATTTTGAGGTACAACTTACCTTTAGGCTTACACTGTTTAAATATTGGATTGTGGCTTGCCTTGCCCTTTGAAGTTGAAACTGCTTAGGGGGGTCTTATGCAGGCGATTTCTCCAGCGGGTCTGCAGAGCAATGACTGTTCTATTAGGGGTGGACTTTGGTTTCCTGTGTCTACTTTGCTCTTTGAAGGTGATCTTTCACCTTCACGATCCAGTAGCAGGATCATGAAGGTCTCTGCTGCTGTTTACACATGAGCTCACCCACAGAGGTCAATTTGTGTGAGAACTATGAAGAGTGTGGCTGGGCTGTTTGCAGATGTTTTACCTTCAGGAGTCTCAAGCAAAGAGACAGAGCAGACAGCAGTGGATGCAGTAGTATCTCCAGACACTGCAGCAAGGCATTTCAGAGAGCATGTCCAGAACTCTTGGGATGAAACCTGAGAAACAACTGCACTGCTGCAAAATGTTAAGGATCTTTATGTCTGAACTGAATGCAAAAACCTATTTGCAACTTTATACCTACAGGACAACACTTCAGGGAGAGGACTGCATTTTGTAGTAACTATAGTCATTGCTTTCCTGCTTTATTAATTCTATCTATAGTGAGAAATGGAACCACAGAGTGGTTTAGGTTGGAAGGGATCTCAAAGCTCATCTAGTTCCAACCCCCTGCCATAGGCAGGGACACCTCCCACTAGGACAGTTTGCTCAAGACCTCATTCAACCTGGCCTTGAACACTTCCAAGGAGGGAGCATCCAGAACCTCCTTGAGCAACCTGTGCCAGTGTTTCACCACCCTTACCATAAAGAACTTTTTCCTAAAAGCAATAAAACATGGTGGTGGGGTCTTTTTTTTTTTTTTTTTTCCCAATAGTTATACCAACAGGTGATTTAATATGAATGAGGTTGTATCACTTTCAACTTGTCTCTTTCTCAAATTCTTCCTTCAAAAAACATCTGGTACTAGATTCAGAAGATTCCATCACTGATTTTCTTTGTTGAGGAGTTATATGCCTATATATTCCAAGACCCTTGAGTCTGGATGTGGACTGGCATCATGCTTGAACAACAATGAATCATCTACCCTTGCTCTTTTTGTGCCCTGGTTTCCATGGAAAAAAAAATTCAGATATGGGCAAGAGATGTTTTTATCATGCCCCAGAGATTCCTCTGCCCTATCATATAAGACCAAACAATAAGAACTTCAAGACATGTCTTTAAGGTAAACAAGCCATAGGTATCCATCTTGTTATTCTTCCTTTGTTTCACAAGACTTTGCAGTACAAACCCTGGCATATGTTATAGATGCACTGTCCAAGTGCAGTATTGCCAGGTAGGAACATGCTACCATCTGCATGCTGTTATCTCTTGGTAGTGGGAAAGTGCAAGCATGGTAAACTCTGTTTTTTCCAACAAATATTGTCTTAACAAGAAAGATTTGATTCTGCAGGCTGTGCAGAATCAAATCTTGTCCTGTGTGACAGGAGTGTCACACAACAAGACCTGCCAGGGGTTTACTTTAAACTTGAAGTACTCAGCAGATGAGACAGATTCAGGCTACCTATTCAGTGAAGTACAAAGCACAACTCACGGTGAACCACAGGCTTTAAGTGGAAGGAAATGGTACTTTGCAAATGAACAAGACAAATTGAAGAGCAGATCTCCTTAGTGCTCCTGCGGTGACTTCAAATCTGAAAGAGCTATGGGACAAAAGCAGGGCAGGGCGGCAGAGTCGCATAGCAGGCAATGAGATGCAAGTCCTGTTTGCAGCAGTACTGAGTAGTTGCTCTGGTTGAACCAAGGAAGGCTTCTGCCCCGTTTTTTTCAAATGGAGCTAGCCAGCTGCTTTTGAAATCTCAGCCCTGAGAGAAACTCTGTAGATGTTTACATTTTCAGTAGAGTGGACAAAATCCCAACATGATGTTACACAGCAATTTTAGTGGATCTAGGCGGTGATTTTGGCTAGAACTTTTCAGTCCCCTGTTTACTGCCACACTAACTGCCAGATTTCTATACAACCAGCCTTAAGTCTGGGAGAAGTAAGGTCAGATTGGAAATCATAGATTGCTTATGGCACACAGCACCAACCTTCTTATTACAAGAGGGATATGGATGTGCTGGAACACGTTCAGAGAAGGACCACAAGGATGAGCAGAGGGTTGGAGCTGCTCTGCTATGGGGAGAGACTGAGGGAGTTGGGGCTGTTCAGTCCAGACAGAAGGATATGAGGTGACCTTATTGTGACCTTTCAGTATCTTCAGGGGGCCTACAAGAAAGCTGGGGAGGGACTTTTAGGATGTGAGGTAGTGATAGGACTAAGGAATGGAATAGAGCTAGGAATGGGTAGATTCAGACTGGATGTTAGGAAGACATTCTTCACCATGAAGGTGGTGAGACCCTGGAACAGGTTGCCCAGGGAAGTGGTGGAAACCTCATCCCTGGAGGTGTTTAAGGCCAGGTTGGATGAAACTGTAGACAACCTGATCTAGTGTGAGGTGTCCCTGGGCATGGCAGCGGGGTTGGAACTAGATGATCCTTGTGGTTTCTTCCAACTCTGACTGATTCTGTGATAGTAGACACACTGCAGCACTTATGCCCTCTCTCTTCACCCTCTGGCAGCTCACAGGGAAAGCAAATGCAAACTTGTTGAATAAGATGTTTTTTATCATTGTTCTTTAGAGTCCAGCAAACTATCAATTAGAAGATAATCCAGGTGTTTTAAGAAGTGCAAAAGCAGTAACCGTAGCAATATTTGTGTTGTAGAAGTATCATAAAAGAGATTTTTAAGTGAACCTGGTTTTGTCTTCCATCACACAGCTCACCTTCCTCTCTTCTGGTTTACTAGCTGTGATTTCAGCCAATGCATGTTGAGGAAGGGGTGCCAGAGTCTAAAGCTGCCTCTGTTAGCAGTGCAGTGGACCTGCACAAAAAAAAAATTAAAAAAAAAAAACAAAACACTTTGTTGGATGCATCTTAGGCATTCTGTTGGATTGAGCTTATATTAGGGGCCTGCAATTTCGGACAGTGAATTTGTGGCCTAATATCTAGAGAGTTTTGAACCAGGTGTAACAGGTTTAAAGGACAATTCTTGTGTGCTCACATTTCTCTCTTCAAAATGAGGAACCTGCAGGCACGTTCAGTATCTTTTGTAGACTGCACGCTGTGTGTTAATAAAATATCTTACCACTGAGTTTGGAAACCCCCTTCCCCTTTCTTATACACTTCCTTTTTCAAAGTAACATAACTGAAGATATTTCATTTCAGAAGACAGATAAATCATGAATTTCAATCAAATATAGCTGATGTAAAACTTTGTCAAGGTTACAGAGCAGGCCTTCACACTGCTTCCTTTGTACTTCATTTGAATCGTTGATTGTCTTCCTGTTCCAATGCCATTCTCTTTCCTTCTATTCAGGAGTATTCTATTACCTCCCAGACTATTGTATAACTATGCAAGTAACACAAAGTCCTTTGTATGGTAGAAATTAGGCACAAAATAAACACACCTTTATCCTGGGCTCTCTAAACCTTCCTTCTTTACGCAAGTAAGTACAGCTCCTATGGAAAAAAAAAAAAATAAATGAGAGTTCTACGAATCTGATGGTGCAGTGTTTGCCAACTGGCAAACTTTTAGAGGTGCTGGGAGCTTTCATCCACGAAGTCCACTGCCTCTGTGACAAAGCTCTGCTGCTGTGAACAATTGCCCAGTTTCCTATACAGACAGTCACGGTACTGACTTTAGCCTGTGAAGGAAAGGAAATGATGTACAGACAGATGAAGTGGGGACTCTGGGCCTCTTAATGACACCAAGCTTTGGAATTTTATTCTTTGCATGTGTTTACTCAGCCCTTTCCTATTCTTGTGTCCTGCGTAATAAAACCATTTATTCAAGTGCTGCTTTCTGCCTGTTGGTTCTGCACAGCTAGGCAAGGGAGGAAAAAGGAGCTAAGGGCTTTTTCCTTTGTGCAGGTTGCAGTCCTTCCAGTCTCTCCTGCCTGTGTCAGCATAGGAAAGGAAAGGCAAGTGTCCCAGTGGCCCTCAGCAGCCACTGAGCATGGGAAGAAGGAACTGTGGTTTTCACTGTTCATTCCAATTCGTATCACTTGGACTAGTGAGGAACAGTCTGATCCTACCACACAGAACTACTTAAAACAATAGTCTGACCTCAGACATATGCAGATTTGTCTCATTTTTTTTCATGTCCTTTCACTTGGAACAAGTATATTTGCTTCTCTCTCCCCAACTCCTTGCACCCATTTCCCACAGATTTATGAACAACTTGTCCCTGCCTGACATAATTTAACACACTAATGAGTCAGCAAGGAATTAGAATCTGTTTTTATATAACTTCTCTCATGTTCTATACTCACTAAAGCTATTGGAGTACACAGTGTGGTTGCCTTAAGGATTCCTGAGGGTGTCTTTCTCACTGATTACACATTTTGGGTTCAGGGGTTTTCCCACTGCAGCTGCCAGAATTTTCTTAGTGATCCTGTAACTGCTTGAGTCAACTGAGCCTCTGTTAGGCAACCTCTGCCATGTAAAGGATTCTGGTCTTCTCTGTGTACTCTTTGGAGCTAAGGAGCAGTGTGGGAAGTTCTCATCATATATGTAACACCTAAACGTTGTCAATTATTTACTCCTGTGCTCCTGTCATGGGTCTCTGAAGGAGAACAAGGGTTTTTATTTTATGACAGTGATTAAAAGTTGGCTTTGTGGAAGTCTTTTGTCTTTCTTGGGTGGGTTGGTGATTTGAATTTTGTAAACAGCATTTGCTACTCAGATGCTTGGTTGGGAATTCTAAATGCCGAAGCAAAGTAACCAGAAACAAACAGCAGTTAATGCATTTGCTTTGCGTGTGTTCTTGAAGATCTGTGTGTGTTCTTGAAGCTATTGAGGTTGCTTTGTTAAAGAGAAGCTTCCTTTGGGTGAAATTTAACTTGGAAGAGTTTAGTGGAGGCATTGTTGTGGATTAGAGTGATGGAAAATGGTGAAGGCAGGTGGCAGGGGTATGTATTAAAGAAAAAATTTATTATACTAAGAGCGAAATAAAATTAAAATAGTCTTATTTTGAAAATGGAACTGAAAAGACTTACTGAAGCAGATTTTGCAATGTGTTTGGAGGGGTTGTGACTTGAGGTATAACCTTGAGGCTGAAAGGGAGTCCCATGGAAAGGAGTCCTGGTGACCGAGTGCATGATTGGAGCCAAATTATGGTTGCGCTTTGATCCTCCATGCAGGAGAAAATCTGTGTGTCATATATTCCTAGTATCCAATGCAGTTCAGAATAAATAGCATTTATATGGGATGTAAAATTGCCTCTTAATTAACCTTTGCACCAGCACGGACATTCCTTTCACTTGTTCAAGTGTAAATTAATGTAGCTCAGTCTGGGATTTTCAAAGAAGCTTTAGTCAATTAGTTATCCAAATCCCATAAAAATTAATTCTGGACAGTATTTAATTCTTGTGCAGCTGTTTGAACTCATTGTTAAGGAAAATGCAATTTTGCAATTTTATTTTAGTTACAGCTCGTGGTGACTACTCAGAATTATTCAGAAATGCCCTGAGCCCTGGTATCCATGACTGCACATAGAAAGGGGTCTTCTAGCACGTCAATAGCAAAAAAACCCACCCAGAACAGTTTGCTTATTTTTTTCCTAAGCATAGACCTCTTTCATTAGAAAAGGCTAAGGCAACTCACATCCACACTCTTGGGCAGCAAGGGCAGATTTTTGCTTGAGGTGTTCCTGTTTCTTCAAGTGAAGTATTTTACCACCAGCACAGAATATTGTCAGATGTTAGAATTTTTTTTTTTTTTAACTAGACAAGTTTTAATTTTTATTTTATTGAATTATGCATGCCAGTCTCTTAAAACTTCCTCTCTGCAATAGGAATGATGACAGTCTGTGATGATAAATATTAACTCATCCATGTTAAAACATCTGTTAATGATATTTGATTTTGTCATGGTTGGTAACTGAGAAAGTTTGATCTTGTTCATGCTGTTTGCCTTCATTTACTTAATTTGCTTTTAATTGTGGGAGAGACAATGTGTGTAGGGGCTGGAATTTGGGACTCTTGGGTTGATTTAATTTGCTTTTAATTGTGGGAGAGACAATGAGGGTCAGGGCTGGGATTTGGGACTCTCGGGTTGTTTCCAGGTCTACAGTGCTTTTTATGGGAATACATTTGCAGGTACTGAATGCTGGTAATTCCAAATCGTTGGTGTCAGACAGTACCCAGCCTTTGCAAACACCAGGGCCTCATAACTGATGAACTCCAGTTTCCTCAGCTATATAATTTAGACCATAATATGTGCATACCTCACAGGATGAGTAATTAATTAATGTTTGCAAAACATGCTAAAAGTCTCTGGTAAAAAACATTGGGACTATGCAACCAAACTATTGTCCGTGTTGATGTGCATTCTTCCTGGATTCCAGCTTCCTAACCAAGACACATCAAGTGTGAGAGAAAGTTACAGCAGTTTTCTAAGCACACAAACTCTGAAGAAAAACACAAAAAACAACACTGTTGATGTTACATCCTCATGGCAGCTGACTGAAGAGAGCTTCACTAATGGAGCACTTTGTAACCTTCATGCTTGCTTTTTTTTTTTTTTTCTGTACTGCAAGCTATTTGTTGAAAGCAGCCTTACTGCACATAAACAAATCTGTATCTTTCTATAGCTGAGGGATGCCAAAAGCTGGAGAGAAAAAAATAGCAAGAAGACAAAGCTGCATGCCATCAGAAAAGAGGGGGGAAAAATAATGAATAACCAAAGCACTTCAAGCTCCACAGCTAATGGAAGGAGTGCTTGAGATGGCAAAGTGCTTAGCTGCAAGCCCAGGGGCGTAGTGGGATTGCAGGATAGAGACTCACCATGCTTGAGTTATAACATGGGGATCTTAGCTAATATATTGTTAACATAGTGCTCAAAGCCAAATTCACTCTCAGTAGTACAATTTGAGCTGAACAGTGCCCTGAGGACACAGAGGTTGGAAGGGCAATAGCCCAACATATTTCTGAAGTGTTATGAAAATAGGGGAGTGTTGCTCATGTTGGGAACTGCTCTCAGAAGATTATACAAATAAGAAAGACGAGATGTAGAGCTCTCCAAGAGCAAGTAATTAGAAGCTGCAAATCATATCTGGCTCTTTAGGGTGTCTTTGTACTGCAGATCAAAATGTTTTTATAACACGAGCATTCCAAGAAATTGAGAAGCAGTTTCTCTGCTTTCTGCTCACATAAGATCTGGTCAGGGAACCAGTGAAGTGAATACATCTACTATCACAGGATTTGATGGGTTAAAATCCTAGTGCCTGGAAGAACTGTACAAAAGAAACCTTGTAAGAGCAGTTTACTCCAGCAGAGAAAAGCAAGATAGCAAAGAGTAACATTGAGCACTAGAGTTTTGGTAAATATCTGGGTGCTTTTCTGTTGCCATCTATTCTCGCATTGTTTCTTTCTCCCTCATACACTATGTAGACTTGTTAACTAGGTATTAATTAGAATCATAAAATTGCCAGGGTTGGAAGGACCCTTAAGGATCACCTAGTTCCAACCCTGCTGCCATGGGCAGGGGTACCTTGCACTAGATCAGGTTGCTCAGAGCTACATCCAGCCTGGCCTTAAAGATCTCCAGGGATGAGGCTTCCACCACCTCCCTGGGCAACATCTTCCAGTGCCTCACCACCTTCATGGTGGTGCAAATTTGTTTTAACTCTCCTCACGACTGTATTTCAAACCAGAAAAAATATTAATGTGGAATATTCAGAAAATCTTTACAATGACTGGCATTTAGATTCTAGAGAAAACCTGTATTCATTATTTTTTCCCTCCTTGGTTTTCAGCTTTTAAAATTCAGATAAACATTTTGTTTGCTATTTAAGGATCTGCTGAAGTGCCTGAGAAATGATCTACCTTTTTCCTCCCAGCTTCTGTGTGATATATGAATGAAAAAAAAATGCTTTTTCCTTATCTGTTGCAAAAGAAAAAAAAAAAAAAAGAAACCCCAAAAAACCTCACCAAACCCTAAAAGTATAAAATAACCAAAGTAACAAAAAGGAAGAGATAAAAGGCTGAAAATGTGTAATATGTGTCACATTTGTGGTTGCAGCAGAGTGAATAGTATCTCACACCATGTAGATTTTCTTTGCCAGGGAAACATAACTGTGAAGTAGTCCCTGCACAGGATGGAGTCTGGTTTCATACACAGAAATATGATCAGTTCTGCCTTACATTCCTGTGTGAGAACATCCCTTTCTCCAAGCCAGAAGGGATTCCTGAAGGAATAGTCATGGTGGTCCAAGGACTTTACCTGATGAGTCATACTTGCCTTGAGAGGCCTGAGAAAATGAATATTACTCATTTTTTTCCCAACACATTTTGAAGTGATGACTTGAGAGTTGTTAGCACAGGTTCAAGTTTCTGGAAGTTGATAGCTGTTAACATTTTAGTCTAACAATACATAAGCACAGCAGTGCAGCAAGATCTGGTTTAGGGCCACTTAGGAAAAGGCCTCATGATTTTGAAAATGTAGGTAAGAAATTTCCTTTCCTTTTTACCTGTTAATATGGAATGGCAGGAGATTATTTCCTTAAATAGTGATGCTGAGAGGATGTTCATCCAGATGTCTGAAAAGGACATCAATGATTAGAGAGAATTCTTGTAAGAGATCCCATTACAACCATCACAGGAATAAAAGAAGGAAAAATTCACACAACCAGTTGCTATTCCTGTATTTTAGTTAAAATTTGATACTGGAAAAACCTAGACAATTTTTGGTTTCCTAGGAAACCTTATCTGCTAAGATGAGTTTTCACTGGTTGTTTTTTTTTTTTTATCATTCATACCAGTGCAAAGTGAGTCAAAATGCTGCTGGCTTTGTGGTAGTCTTGCAGCAGTGTGCAGCAATGCATAAACCAGCTTTAGGAAGCAAATTGTGTTGGTGGTTATAGAGGCTTACTTAAAACACAGGCTATGGAGCTTCAATATTCTGGTTTTGAGAGCCTAGGATGAATCCTTGAATGGTCTTAGTCTCAGGATAGCAAGATTTAAGTTTTAGTCTTTCACAGTATTAACCAGGTTGGGAAAGACCTTTGAGATTGAGTCCAACCTATCACCTAACCCTTCTAATTAATTGAACCATGGCACTAAGTGCCTCATCCAGTCTCCAGACTCCACCACCTCCCAGAGCAGCCCATTCCAATGCCAGTTGCTCTGTCTGTGAAGAAATACTTCTGAACATCCAGCCTAAACCTGCCCTGGCACAGCTTGAGACTGTGTCCCCTCTCACTGCTTGTCTTCTAGTTTGAATCCGCAGTTATAAAGGTATGCCAAGGTACCGTGAAATGCATGATAAGGCCAATGGCATCCTGGCCTGTATGAGGAATAGTGTGGCCAACAAGACCAGGAAAGTCATTCTGCCCTTGTACACAGCACTGGTCAGGTCACACCTTGAATACTGTGTCTGATTCCAGGCCCCTCAATTTAAGAGAGATGTTGAGGTGCTTGAACGTGTCCAGAGAAGGGCAATGAAGCTGGTGAGGGGCCTGGAGCACAGCCCAGGGAGAAGAGGCTGAGGGAGCTGCGGGTGTGCAACCTGGGGAAGAGGAGGCTCAGGGCAGACCTCATTGCTCTCTACAACTACCTGAAAGGAGGCTGTAGTCAGGTGGGGTTGGGTTCTTCTCCCAGGCACCCAGCAACAGAACAAGGGGACACAGTCTCAAGTTGTGTCAGGGCAGGTTTAGGCTGGACATTAGGAAGAAAGAGTGATTGGCAGTGGAATGGGCTGCCCAGGGGGGCGGTGGAGTCACCATCCCTGGAGGTGTTTAAGAGGAGACTGGATGAGGCATTTAGTGCCATGGTTCAGTTAATTAGAAGGGTTAGGTGATAGGTTGGACTCCATGATCCTAGAGGTTTCTTCCAACCTGGTTAATTCTGTGATTCTGTAAAACAGGTAATAGCAAATATTAAGACAACTCCAGGTAAGGTGGGTGGAGAAACTTAATTCTGACCAAGACACAGAAGGCAACCCCAGTTTTAAAGTAGATCCATCTAGATTTTTACGTGATAGCATACTCCTAGGAGACTTATAAAGAATGTTAAATAACTTAACTCAAAAAAACATTTTTTATTCCAAGGAAGTTAGCAGTAGAGCTTTTTAAAGTTGAGAATTCAAGGTAGCTCTGGGTTAGAAGTGAGACAAAGGCCTTAAACCAGCTTTTTACCCACCATAAGACTCTGAGGAAGAACCTTGTTTCCATCCATTTCAGCAGCTTGCTGACTAGCAGCAAACTATGCAGCATACCTTGTAGCTTCCATGTCTTCTCTGAGTCTGACTGTATCCAGTTCCCAAGTGAGCTTGCTTCAGCAGGAATGTCAGACTAGATGGTCTTTTCTAACCTTTACTGTTCTGTCTGTTTGTGAAGGCAGCTCTCATCCCTAATCTGACTAGAAGGGTTTGTGCAGCTATGCTGGCACAGCCATAGCAGCTGGTCTGGATGTTCAGGGAGTGAGGTGGATTTGGAACTGGTTGAAGGAAAGAAGCCAGAGAGTTGTGGTCAACGGGATGGAGTCTAGTTGGAGGCCTGTGACTAGTGGAGTCCCATGGGGGTTTGTACTGGGACCAGTTCTGTTCAATATATTCGTCAATGACCTGGATGAGGGCACAGAGTGCCCTGTCAGCAAGTTTACTGATGACATCAAACTGGGTGCAGTGGCTGCCACACCACAAGGCTGTGCTGCCATTCAGCCAGACTTGGACAGGCTGGGGCACTGGATAGGGAGAAATTTAATGGATTTCAACAAGAGCAAGTGCAGAGTCTTGCACCTGGGAAAGGACAACCCCAGGGATCAGTATAGGTTGGGGACTGACCTGCTGGAAGGCAATGAAGGAGAAAAGAATTTGGGGGTCCTAGTGGGTGGGAGATTGACCATGAACCAGCAGTGCGGTCTTGTGGCCAGGAGGGGCAATGCCATTCTGGGGTGTATTAGAATGGCTGTGACTAGTAGGTCGAGAGAGGTTCTCCTGCCCCTCTACTCTGCCCTACTAAGGCTGCCTCTGGAGTACTGTGTCCAGTTCTGGACCCCCCAGTTGAAGAAGGACATAGAACTGCTTGAGAGAGTCCAGCACAGAGCCACAAACACGATTAAGGGAATAGAACATCTCTGTTACAAGGAGAGCCTGAGGGGAGCTGGGGCTGTGCTGCTTGGAGAAGAGGAGACTGAGAGGTGACCTCAGCGATGGTTATCAATATGTAAAGGAGTGCCAGGAGGCTGGAGCCAGGCTCTACTGGGTGATGCCTGATGATGGGACAAGGGGTGAAAGCTGAGGCATAGGATGTTTCATGTAAACACGAGGAGGAATTTTTTCACTGTGAGAGTCCCTTCCAGCCCCTAACATTCTATGATTTTGTGTGGGGGTGCAAAGTGTATTTCTAGTGCTATTAGGGCTGGGTGGTCTCTATTAGCTGATCTGTTGCCTCTTATCTTATGTGCCCTGAGTTAATTGTTGAGGCTTTCTCACTCTTCTGCAGTCTACTGCCATTCACTCTAACTTTGCCAGATCAAAAGTTTGCCCTGCTTTTGGCTGACTGAAAGATGTTTTCAAGGAGTTAGTGATCCCAACAAGCTTGGCTGTAGTCCTAATGTAATGATTTTGCTGAAGTCACTCAGCAGGCGAATGCCTTTAACAGATATTAGATGTCAGCCTAGGAGACAAGTAGCCCCTGCTGAAATCAATATCCCCCAGCATAGCAGTCATGTAGTGGTTATTCATTAAAACAGCAGGATGTTTCTCCTGAAGAATTAAAGACAAAATCCTCACAAGAAGCTGATGACTCTATATTCTCTGCCATGGAATCTTTGAAACACTAAGGCAGATTTAGTAAGAATCTACTTCTTTTTTTTTTTTTTTTCTCCCTCTTTTGACCAATATGGCACAGGCTGAGCAGTTATAAAACATAATGGTTATAAAACATACCTGAGTGGTTATAAAACATCCCACAGGGGTATGTCTGTGTTACATGTTCAAAGTGTGTAAACCTGTCAAAAGCTTGAGCAATCCCATATAGTAACGTATTTGGATTGAAAACAAGTGGCAAATGACAGTGGAATTCTCCTCTATTTACAGAAATAACAAGAGCCAACATCTCAGTGATTTGAAGAAAATAAAAACTGTATATTCTGTATGATCTGATTTTATGCAGGTATTATTTTAACAGGATAAGTGTTATTTCAAAGTGCTATTTTTGAGTGTGACAGCTCCTTTGAGGAAACACATCGTTCAGCCTTTATTCCAAAAGCAACAAATGAAAGGCAGCACAGATGTGACTGGGGAGGAGGAGGAAAAAAAGCATTTTACAGTTACAGATTTCTTAATTTGGATTATGAACTCAAAGGATTTTCTTTTAAATTCATGAGCTGGACTGGGCAGGAGGGGTTCTGTTACCCACATCACAGAAAAATTCAGGTTGGCAAAGCCCCTCAAGATCACCAAGTCCAACCTAGAACCCTACTCTACAAGATTCACCTTAAACCATAGCCCTAAGCACCACATCCAAACCACCCTTAAACACATCCAGGATGCATGAGTCCACCACCCACTGTTGCTTGGGGTTGCAGGGCCTGGCATTTGGCCTTGTTGATATTCATCCCATTAATGTTGGCCCATTAATCCAGCCTGTCCAAGTGCCTCTCAAGTACCTCTCTACCCTCATTCAAATCAACACTGCCACCTAACTAGGTGTTACCTGCAAACTTACTGATGACTCTCTAGACCTGAATGAAGGTTGTCAATAAAGATGTTAAAAAGAACTGGTCCCAACTTCCATACTAGAGATTGTCTTTATTTAAGTTCATCAAATGACGAAGAATCCAGAACATTCTGAGTTAGTGACGCCGTAACTATGGGATATATTTTCATAGTGTGACTTCTCCACTTATAATTAACCAACAAGTTCTACTTTTATCAATAATGTTTCACATGGATTTAGTAAGCTTTGGATTTAATACATTTTCTGCTACAAAGGAAAAGAAACAAACCTACCTGCTTTATGAAAGAACATTGCTGAAATTCTGTGAGGCAGTCTCTAGGTATCAATAGCTCTGGAAGTTTTTTACCAGCTAGTGGTACGTGATGGCTTTCTGGTTGTAATGGAAGAGGTACAAACCAAAGCAAAGCTGCCTTGAGTGACCTGTACTAGTGGGAGCTGTCCCTGCCTATGGCAGAGGGTTGGAACTAGATGATCCTTGAGGTCCCTTCCAATCTTACTATTCTACTATTCTATGATTCTGTCTCAACTACTTTATATGAGGCCTGTAGGGCACAGTATGATTTTCTCTTTTAAACTTCATTTCTTTTGAAGCAGAATTAGTATTTCTACAGTAAAATAAAAGTACATCAAGGTGAAGTTGGGAAAATAACGTTTAAGCATCTAGCAAAGGTATTATTTAGGAAGATACAGGTAGGATAAAGAAAATGTTGTCAGGAACACAGCTAAATCTTATTTCATATGGCCTGATTTTTGGAAACTCTAATTAACAGAAAGAAGACTGAGGTAGCCTAGCTTGCACCTGGCCTGTGGGTGACATTCTGCAGGAGGGATTACAGCTGTGGTTTCCTTTGATCTTCTGTCAATGGACTCTTAATTACTGTAACAATCTTTTAACAGATGTAGTATTGTTTTGATGTCTGGTGGTTAAGGTGTAGCAAATCCTATGTCTCTGTTGTCTATGGCCCTTAAGTTAACCTGTTGACATACGGTTTCCCATTAAAAATGTTGTGAATTTTCTGACAGGCTTCCTAACATAAAAAGGAGTCATCAATGTCAAACAGTACCAAAAAAGTCAGTCAGTTTTAGGTAGAAGCCTGGATATGGATATAGATGATATTACCTTGTTCTGAAAAATGTACCCTAGTGACCAGTGCACAGCTCTTACCCTTCAGACTTAAGAAATGTTCCTCCATCCAGGGACAGTAAAACTGAAATGAAGCTAACAAGACAATCCAATATCTGATTACAAATCTGGGACAAAATCCATTAAGTCTTTGTGTTCACAAGAGGAAATACTTAGCTTTAATTCTTTGAGTTCAATAAAACTGATTAATTTGGGGCTTTTTGGATAAGGCTTCTTTGTTTACTGAGATACTAAACAAAACTTTGGAAAAAAAAAAAAGAGAAGGAAAAAAAACTAGTGATGGGGAAGTAATTTGACCCATCTCATACATCTTAGGTTAATTTTAAAGCAAGAGTGATTTCGATTTAACTAACGAGAATTTAGTGAAGTTATGATGATACTTCAAATGATCCTTAGCAAAGTGATTAGAAGCCATTGAACATATCCATGCCACTCAACAGCTGACCTGGCCATGCAATTTGTAGTCTGAGATTAGAAAAGAGTGCTAAGGAGTGAAACCTATTTGCTTGTCACACTGGCTCAGTAGTAGCGATCAATATCTCTTTTCCCATTTCGTAAGTGCCAGAGAGTAAAAGAACATCCACACAACAGTCAGACGAGGGGTGTCTAATTGTTGGAAGTATTTGAAGAGATATGGTAAAAGAATCCTTCAATTCCTGAGTCAGTTCAGCAAAAGGATTCACTAAGAATTCAAAAAGACCCAATCTGACTCACAAAATGGAGCTAAGGTTAGAGTTATAACTGGTTACCAGGGAAGAATCACCAAAAAGGAGCTTCCAACTCCTCCCCCAAAACATCAAAGTATGAGGAACCTGGCCCCAAATCTCAGCTCCCCTTTGAAGAGCTAATTTTCATTAATAGCAGGCAGTATTATGCTGACACACAATATGTTTGATGTCAAAAACTATTACAGAGACATTAAAATTTCACAATTTTTTGTCCAGTGGAAATGTTCCTGATACCGTTGCAGTAGTCTGGGAACATCATAGGAGCATGAGGAGTGTTGTAAAACAAGGTGAAGTGTGAAGCTTTTATACAGGTAGATTTCTGGTGGAGACAGCCTCATATTTGTTCTCTGTACAGGAAGAAATCCTTGTGTTTGGTTCCCAACATTTGACTTGCCATTGTTAAATCTAGCTGAATTTGCAATAGCATAAACCATCTAATGATAGGTTATTTTCCTCCTAAGTCAAAGGTAATCCAGTGACAGGACACTGTGTCATGACAAGTGATTAAAAGATTGTCCAGTTTTGAAAGGATTGTGGTTACTGTTCAGAGTACCAAACCCATCTACCAGCCACATGAAATAGGAAAGATTACTAACAAAGTGAAAAATCAAACAGTACAAAATGAATCTTCATTCATTACTCAACAGTACCTAAAACCAACTCCAATTTTCTTCCCAGAACTGACCACATGCAAGAAATGGTGAAACATTTCATCAACTAGTGGAGCCAAACTTAAATCTTCCAAGCCTTCACCAAGAAAGGAATTGCCAGCTGTCATTAGAGGCACAATGGTAAGTGATACAGTGCTCTTACTGCTTGAATGCTTTGTTTTTGTTAAGGAGGCAGGTGTGAGCATGAAAAAAATAATCAAAATAATAACAATAAAAACTACAAACCAAGTTTTGCACAGTATGTGACTAGAGTGAGATTACCTAAGGAAGGCAAGGCAGTGATGACATGTAAGCAGAACTGCATTAGTAAGAATCTGCACCTAGAACTTGTGCTGACTTGTGTACCCAAAAAAGAGGTTGGTGATGCACACCACTTGCTCTCTTCTACCTTTCTGCATTCAGTTCTGACCCCCTCAGTTCAAGAGGGACATAGAACTGCTTGAGAGAGTCCAATGCAGAACCACAAAGATGATTAAGTGCATGGAATATCTCCTTTACGAGGAGAGCCTGAGGGAACTGCAGCTCTTTAGCTTGGAGAAAAGAAGACTGAGAGGTGACCTCATCAATGTTTACAAATATGTGAAGGATGAGTGCCAGGAGGCTGGAGCCAGGTTATGCCCAATGACATAGGGTGGAAGCTGAGGCATAGGAAGTTTTATGTAAACATGAGGATGATTTTTTTTTTCTCTGTGAGAGTGACAGAACACTGGAACAGGCTACCCAGGGGGTTGTGGAATCTCCTCTGGAGATATTAAAAACCCACCTGGATGTGTTCCTGTGTGATGTGCTCTAGGTGATCCTGCTCTGGCAGGAGGATTGGACTGGATGAGCCTTTGAGGTCCCTTCCAGCCCCTGACGTTCTACACTTCTCTGATTGTGTGATTCTCCATCATTCTGCTGAAGTAAATTGATTGTTCATAATTATGGAAGCAGAAGACATAAAACTCTTCATCCCATTGGTTAGTGCTAAAGTTGGCAATGTGTTGTTTTACTTTTAGACAGCCTTATGAGCACAGCCTCAGTACCTTAAATGTGATTGTATTCTGGCAGCTGACCACACCATGGGTGAATGTTTTGAAGTGCAGGCTGGACAAAATTTGGGGTGAACCTTGATTCTGTTGCTTCTCTCAGTGAAATGCGTGCATTGAAAATACAATGCCACCGCTGGTATGCCAATGGTTTAACCTTGTCTACTTCTTCCCAGACTACATACAGACTGAGTAGTGTTCCACTTGTTAGGGGTAGTAAAAGAGTAATCTGGTTTTTAAAACCAATGCATTGTAATGCCTATGTACTGACTGCATGTGTGTCTCTAGGTTTACATGACCACATGCTTATAGCTATGCATGTACATATATAGGGGTTTATTTAACCATGTTTTAGAATGCTGCAAGTAGAAATGCCACCTATGTAAAAAACACCAATTCTACTCTTTCTATTGCTGGGAGGTGAATATCCAACTGGATAGCCTTTGACATGTGTGTCCCCACCCCCCCGCCACTCACTTGCCTCTCTTATTCACTGAGAGANTGTGTGTGTGTGTGTGTGTCCCCGCCACTCACTTGCCTCTCTTATTCACTGAGAGGTATTTTTTACCTCAAGAATTACAACCAATTTCAGTCTTAAAAGATGCACATCACTCCTGAATTTGGCCCCCAGTGTACAAAAATAGAAAGCACAATAGGATTAGATTGCTGCACTCCCTGTTTATTAGCCATTATTTCTTATTGCATTGTTTGTTTCATTTGTTTGTTTTGCTTTCTGTTTCCTTGACAAGGCCGTTGAAGACTTCCTACAGAGAAACCACTTACTCAAATTGTTCCTTGTGGAGGGAAGTTAGAGTCTTAGAAATGAAGTTTGGATTGCTAAGCAGCAGATTCTGCCTGCCTTTTTTTCCTGTGTGGAGAACCTCGATTGACTTTTGTTGCCAGCTCTGTAAAGATCTGGGGATTAATTCAGTACTCTTATGCACATTTCAGGTTGTGAGCTAATAGATGATGATAATTTTAACTCAATAATTTTGGATTCTTTATGTTATTTTAGCACAAAACTGGATTATCCTAATACTCAATAGAAGATTTGAGTGGGTAGTGGATAAGGCAGGGAGACAGCAGAGGAAGCAGCTGTGGTGGCTGAGAAAGGACCAACATGAGCTGCAGGAAAATTCTGGTAATGCCATATTCTCCTTGCTGCCAAAATGCTTGACCAAGTCCTGAGGCAAGAGCTATAGACTCTTGCAAATTGTCAGGGAAACAAGCTTATTCTCATCCTGTTGAAAGAGCATTGTGTTCTCTTAGTGATGCCCTGTAAAGGCCTGACACTTTAGATTCCTAAGGTGTCTCGAGTGTTTAAACAAGTTAGGAGAGCTTTCCTGAGTACACAGGAAAGCTTAGGTGCCCAGGAGTACACAGGTGCTTAGGTTCCCAAGCACCTGGTTAAGTGCCTGCTTTGAACTGTGATGAATTTAAACCAAGAACTTAACAGAAACCTTTGCTTCCTGGTTGCTTTCTTGTCAGCTAAAAGGAGTCAGCAACTCAAAGGCAAAAATATTTGCCAATAAATGAGAGAGAGTTATGACACTGCTGCATTTTTCTAAAAGGCTCTCTGTGTGTGGTCTTTTAATTATTCCTCTTACGAAATCAAGTAGTAATCAGTGGAAGCATGCTGCTTGTTTCTCAGTGCTGTCAAATCCAACTTTAGAAACTTGACATCCCTATTCCTGTTTTTTGTTTGTTTGTTTGTCCTGGCATTGAGACAAAAATACTGAAAATACAGTATCTGGAAAAGAGATAGCTGACTCCTGAAAACTGAGGCATATTTGGCCCTGAGAAATGTCAGGGAAAAAAAAAATTATCTCTCTATTGTAGAAGATACTTTCCAGTAGGTTAATATTCAATGTTTTCCCAGTCACCTCATTTGTATAGCAAAATACAGATATCATAGTTTACTTTTGACCCCATTCTTCTGTATAGAACTTCTGGTTTGATTACAATGTAAGAACAATTTTGCTCAGTGTTTCCGACAATGTAAATTCTACACATCAACAAATTTATATAAAAATCTAATTTCCATCATCTGTGCTTTGCTTACATACTCACTGATCCTTCTAGCTGGTGTCAGAAGGATCCTGCCTCTGCTCCTCACATTTGAGAAGAGGAGTGACAGCTCTTCTGTGATGGAGCTTCACTGTCTGTCGCTGATCAGCTGTGGCCTTCACAATCAAACCCAGGAATTTTCTAATCATTGTTATCCTGACTCAGATAAACTGTCTGTCTAATTTAAAATAGTATCTTCAACCATTGTCAGTGAGGAAGGACCACACAAAGAGCAATAGTAGAATCATATTATCAGAGACAGGGATTCTATTTAACCTCCACTAGAGATTGTTCCATGACCTGCAGTGAATTGTTTTGCCTGGAACAGATCACCCCCTGATGGAAGGCAGCAGCTTTATGTCATTTTGTTTCAGATGGAAACTTGGTATTTGGCAGGAGGAATAGTGTCTTTCTTACCAGTCCATTTTATCTTTTCTGAGATGTAGCTGTTCTTTTAAATACTTTCTCTGAATCTTATTAAGCACTTAGCTTCAAAAATCCATCGTGGCAGTGAATATTTGAGACTGATTACATGCAATATGCAATTATGTTAGTGACCAGACTTAAATGTAGTATACTTTGATATTACTGAATCTTTCCATGTTATGCTCTATCAAAATGTAAACACAAGTTTCTGACCTACCTTCTGTTTGTATCTGTGCTGCTATCATAGCTCATCTTAATTGAGAGTATTCATATCATCTGTGCTTGAGATTATATTAACTGGCTGTGTGTATTCAACTGCTGATGGGACACGGAGTATTGCTATTCCAGAGTGGTGGCTTTCTTCATTCATAGCACGTACACAAGTGTTCTTCATTTCTGTTCATTGTTACACTCAAAATCTTGTTTACAGGCACAGAAGAAACACCCCCTTATACACACAGTCAAGAACTCTTTGTTAGTATAATTGGAAATGTAACCATCTAATTCAAGAAGCACTATTAGCCTAGTTCTAATTCTTACAGGAAACAAAAAAGTAATACTGTAGTTAGAATTGTTGTACCCACACTTTAGAGTGCCTACTCATTCTGATAATATTAGGCTCAGTCTCTGCTGCTTCTCTGGATGCTGAGCTTGATGGTTTCATGCTGGGTGCACTGGTGGAGTGCTACAGTGAACTGTCATCATCCTAAGTCCTTTGCCTGAGGAATATGATGATCATGTTGATGGTTTCTTCTTGCTCTCTCTAGGATTGGTTAGAAGTGTTTGGTTTTGGGTTTTGTGGTTTTTTTGTGGTTTTTTTTTTTTTGTTTGTTTGGTGGTTTTTTTTTTTTTTACATTTGCTAACATGTCTTTGTACCTTTGCTCTGTCTTCATTTGTCTGCAGTCCTCCATTACATCTGAATTTCCTATATATGGTGCATTTCAGTATGTTAGATACTATGGTTTCATAACCACCTAAAACAAGTTCTGTCCAGCACCAGATCTGCATTTCTTTCACTGGCCATGGGTAAGTGGTTTACAACTTAGGAATTTCCAGTGCCAGCCTATGTCCATCCTTTCAGCATCCTCTGGTTGTGGTTCTCTTCACGGTTTCCTGTCTTCACTGCTGGCATACCAGGCCTGTCTTTCTCTGCATAGCACCATCACATTAGAGTTGAAAACACTTTACTCTGCACAGGATAACTGCTTGTTGTTGTATTCTATGTAAAAGCACATGGCATTGCACTATACAAAGGTAAATAAAACTAAAATAAATTAGTGAGAGACATGGTCAATAAGAGAAATAGCTGTCACAGGTAAAGCTGGAGACAGGTCAAGAAAGATTCAGACACCACAAACCTGGCAAACCTCAGTCCTAAAGCCTCAATTCTGCACAAAGCTTAAGGCCTGTTTCTAGCAATGGCAATGCTGTATTACATGATTACCTGGTTACATCATCTTTTATTTATTTTTCTTTCTGTTTTTTCTTGCCTGAGATAGCAAAGGGAGAGCTGAACATTTGTGTAATGCTATTATAAGGAATTGGGTCATTTTTCTGGGCAGAAAGCTCTCAGTGATTCAGTTGCTGAGTAACAGCTCTTGAAAAGCTTTGAAAAGTGATGAGTTGAAGCGCATCACTAGCATACCCTGCCTCTGATTACTTTGCATGGTATTATTACTGTTCTTTCAATTAGGACCAGGCTGAGGTCAACCATATGAGGTTTAGAAATGTCAAGTGCTGCATCCTACACTTGGGGTCACAAAGCACCCTAAGGAGTGTTACAGGCTTGGGGCAGAATGACTAGAAATGTAAAAAAGGACCTGGAGGGGCTGGTTGATAGATGGCTGAAGATGAGCCAGCAACATCCTGGCCTGTATCAAGAATAGTGTGGCCAGCAGGAGCAGGGAAGTGATCGTGCCCCTGTACTCAGCATTGGTGAGACTGTGCCTTCAATACCATCATCAGTTTTGGGCCCTTGCTCCAAGAGTGACATTGAAGTGTTGGAGCATGTCCAGAGAACAGTAACAAAGCCGGTGAAGGTCTAGAGAACAGGTCTGGTAAGGGGTGGCTGAGGTAATAGGGATTGTTTAGCCTGAAGAAGAGGAGGTTGAGGGGAGACCTCATTACTCTCTATAGCTCCCTGAAAGGAGGTTGCAGTGAGGTTGGGGTCAGTCTCGTCTCTGTAGTATCAGGTAATAGGATGAGAGGAAATGACCCCAAGTTGCACAGAGGAAGTTTAAATAGGATATCAGGAAAAGTTGCTTTACAAAAAGAGTAATCAGACATTGGCAGAGTGAGGTAGTGAAGTCACCATCCCTGGAAGTGTTCAAGAAATGTGTGGACATGGAACTTTGGCACATGGTTTAATGGTCATGGTGGTTGTTGGATTGACAGTTGGATTCAATGATCTTGGAGGTCTTTTCTAGCTGAAACAATTTTATGATTCTATGACACACTACTATGGCCAAGACAGGACTCTGGTTTTGGTAGCACATTCTCTTTCGCCTTCTGAGCATCTTAAATGTCCCTACTAAAACCAGTAACAATAGATTAAGCTTAAAAAAAAAAAAAAAAAAAAAAAAAAAAAAGGATATTAGGAATGGGTTCACAAGAGTGGAAAGCCTGTGGGTTTTCCAAGTGTTCATCAGTGCAGCAAAGATTGACACCAGCCTTCTGACTGCATTCAGGCAGCAAACTGCATGAGAGCACAGCGACATCCACACCATAGGCTTCTTCCTCTAATGAACATGACATCCTTTGGTTCAAATGAACCAGACTTTCTGTTTGTGAATACTTCTGACATCCTTTGGGACAAATGAACCAGACTTTCTTTTTGTGAATACTTCTGAAACCAGCTTGGCTGTAAGAGGTAGGAACATAATTTGATGTTGAATGCATGAAAGTAGGTGAAGGATGAAAAACTTTAGTGATTATAATCGAGTCACTTTTGACAGCATCCACATGTGGTTAATTGCAGATGGAGATGAATCAGCTGAGCTTTCTGATGGCAATTCTGCCCAGGCAGCTTCATTCAGTTCACAAGAATCAACTGACTTTTGCCATTTCTTCAATCAACAGTGAGTGCATCTATTTCAAATTTACTGAAGGGAATTATATCTAATTATTTCTTTCTAGGTAAACCCTGGGTACTTTAGCCTACTCATATTAGGGTAAGACTAGAGTCACAGCTGCCTTGAGCCGAGCTCTCACTGTGTGTCTGAGCTCTTCTCTTGCTGCATTAATGCATTGCTGTTGTCTGAGCCAGCCAGGGTAGCACTAACTCTATAGTTTATGACTGGTGCTGTTAAGTGTTGTGCAGCAGCGCAGAGGACAACGATAAGAGATTTCAATCCCCTTTGTTGCAATACAAAGATCATCAACTTTAATTTGGGTTCTGTAAGTAAGAACTGTTTGTAAACAAGTAAAGACAGGAAAGGGTAAATGCAGGATTATTACCTGCATGAAGAAACCCCATTTTTGGATCCAGAGAACACTTCCTATGTAGGTAACACAGACTCCAGCGAGGTGACACTTTAAAGCCTGCTTCAGTTGCCTACCTGCTCCAACCTAGGTGGACATTTTTCTCCTTATCAAGACCTGAATGTAAGTTGTGTTTGTCTTTTCCATGATGTGGCTTAATCTCTGCATGAACTAATTCTATAAAAGAAAAAGTTCATAGACTTTTTGTGTGTGTGTGTGTGTCTCCCAGTAGATAGGTCAAAGTGTTATTTTAGTTCTAGTAAATCCTTCTTTTTTACTTTCTTCATGTTTTGTGTTGTTCTGTGAATGTTTGGCTTGATATTTATGGCCTGTAGGAGGCTTTAAATCAACATCTATTCCCTTTGGCTCTAGAGGGGATAAAAGATCTCTTCAGGTGCCTCAAGAACTGTTACATAAATTTCTCAGTTGCTATACAAGGTTCCAAATTACCTTTACTAACTCAGGAAATGGACCTGTCAGCTTTGGAGTATAGCTGGATGGAGAGCCTGGTTTAATGAGCAGCAGTTGTACAAAATGGAAACAAGATGTTGTGGTAATAAAGAATAGGATGGGCAGTAGTAAAGAATACATTACAATGCTGCTATACCAATGAATCAACAATCTGATCTCAGCAATGATACTGTAATTCTCAGCCTCAGAAAGGATATTGAAAGTCTGTTGAGAAGCTGGATAAAGGGGATGAGATGTGGTAGAGGAATAAGCACTTTAAACTGAAGACACTTTTAAACTCCATCTATGTTGACTTCAGGAAAGTGCAGATAAAAGTGAACTCAACAGCTGAATCACTTAGTAATTCAGATTGTCTATTTGATGTCTGCTTATGGCACAAAGTAAAAAGAATTGTTGTATTGAGAGTGGTGAGTCCTTGGATCGATGGACTGATCAAGGTACAAGGAGGAACTGAGCAATACTACTGGAATAAGCAGTGCTAACCAAAAGATATTACAAGGCATAAAAATCAAGATTTGATCCCTCTGCAGTAAGTGAAGATTAGAGCAAGTTTCCCTGGGAGGTCAAATTGTCCCTACCCCTTATTTTTCAGCATTGGATCCAATCTTAGGCCAGAGTCAGGACTCCTTGATCATCTGGTATGGGAGCTTAAGACATTATGTTGATTGTGTGCACACAGTCTCTAAAGATCTTCCATTTAGTTAAAACTAGGAATTTTCACTATATATGCTATTTTCTTCTCTCTTTCTATGGCTCCTCCTACACCTGCTATATATCTTTTATGAGATATGAGCAACATATTTGAAGAAACTATGCTTGTCTTGTCAGTTTGCAGTATCACAGTTTTTCAAAATGATCTTTGAGTCTGGATTTTTTTAAACAAGAATTTTTAAACTTCATTTTTTAAACACCTCACTTGTATTATAGTCACATGGGAGGGGGTGTGTGTTTGGGGTTTTTTTGGTGATTTGCCTAGAATATGTTCATGTTTTTTCCCTGAGTGATTGCATTTTTAGAATCCAGCAATATGCAGGAGTAATTTAAATTATTGTGCCTCTTGCCTCCTTAAATCTGGTAGTTCTGTACTACAGCTTGTTACTTAGATGCTGCTTCTCCTACTAATTAGAAACTGCAAATCAAAGCCTAATTATGCATCTCAGCTATGAAACCTGTGCAATACCGAAGAGTAGGTGGATTAAACTGCTTAATACTTGACGCAGCCTGTGGCACAAAAAATAGAACGGTGAAAGCATGTTCAAGGAATTGCAAAAATAAGATTCAAATGGTAAAGGCTGGAAATCTTTATCCTATTTAGGTATTGCTGTTCTGGTTTCGGTGATGTTTATTTTAATGCTACCTTTTCCAGAACCTTCTTTTTAAAAGTACAGGTTTCCTCAGCTGGCTATGTCATCTAAGAGTCATAAAGTACCTTTTCCTCCTGCAGCTACCAGCCCTGGCAGTATTCCACACTGAGGTTTCACCAATGTAACTTCATATTGGTTAAAAGGGATTTGAGTTATTTTGTCCATGAGGTTGGACTCGGAGCAAATCTTGGCATGTGTTGATTTAACCTGAGCTGAAAATAACTTTAAAAAATGTCTGTGGAGCATGAGCTGAGTTATAGAAGACAAATTTATCACATCTCCTGTCTTCTGGAGTTGAAATCACACCTTTAATTAAACTAGAGCAGGTTTGGCTGGAGAGAAAACCTTTGACTTCAGCTGTAGTATGTACTATCATGCAATCTGTCACAGGGAGATGATGTGTTCAACCCAGTGGCTCCAAGCAGAATTTGTAGAAATTTCACTATCGTCTGATGCAAACACAGCATAGAGGCATGAAGATTTTCATTGAGGTTTGCATGACTGTTATGAATGATGCAACATTAATAATTGATATTAAATTTGATATCCAGGCAGAGATTGTTAATAACTATGAAATTGTTTCTTAACATTAAATCTCGCCAGAAAAGTTATTTACAAGGTTCGAAACGCAAGGTTTGGAAATTTATTCATACAGGGAACAGGCAAAACTGGAACACTGTAAGAGGTAACCAGCAAATGCAAACATTTTTACTGAAAGAGAAGTTTTTATCAGTCACTGCACCGCTTGCGGTTCATTATCCTGCTTAGCCATAAGATGGATGCAGGAAGCTCCTTTCTGCTTATGGCAGAAGATAATTAGTGAGGCTTTAAGTATCTATTCACAACATATTATCAGACAGTACCCAAAGCACGTGGAGGGGTTGCTGTCGGTGGTCTCAAAGCCGTTAGAGGCTTGGGAGTTTCCCCAGGCTCTTTTCTCAGGCAGCTGGAGTCTGGCACAGGCTCTGACCTGGTTCCTCTTGGTTCCCCATTCAGCAGCCTTGCAGAGGGGCATGCAGGGTGTGATGCCATGTACAGGCTTGGTGCAATGTCAGGCTGGCTGTGCAGGCTGAGCACCTGCAGGCATTTAGAGCCTGTTCCTGGTCACTGGAGTTCCAGACAGCTCAGGATGCAATGAGATAGTAAGCAAGCACGGATACAACAGCAGAGCACACTGTGCTACTTGCTTATCGCCTTTTATCTATAAAGCCCCAGACTAATGGGCCTTTGGACACAGAATAGCCAATCAGGATGGCACTTTGCCAAGCTTGACCATATTAGGTGAAGCCAGGGCTTTTGTCCTCTTTCCTGTGGTTGCTTCCCCCAGCACAGAAGGAGGGGGAGCAGGAAAAACATGGCTGGGCAAGCTGGGACACGTATAAGTCTATTTTAGCCTGTTTAGGCCTACCACAACAATGACTAAACTCTGTTTTAGTGGAACTTTTATACACAGATGATTCCCTAGGCTTTAGGGAATAACCAAGGAAAAAATGGTTGCTGATAGAGAACGTTCTTGAGTTTTTCTGCTTATCCTATTTTTTTTTCCAAGTTAGCTTAAGTGTAGAGAAAGTGCTAAAACAATTTGCACAGCTTGTTTTTCTAGTGTGCTCTGAAGCACACAGCCTGCAGGAGTTAGAGCTGCTAACAGCAACTGAATACTACCCAGTCTTTCACAAATATGCAAAATCTTGATTAATTTTACTTGCTTCATGAACCTTTTTCCTAGCTGAGCCCACAGAATAGCAAATTTTAGCTACTCTAAGACGTGTGAAGACAATTTTAAATTTGTGTTGCCTCTTCTGTGTGCCCACAGTATGATTCCAAGATTCTCAGCTTTGGCGTGTCAATTCATCATGTTACCACTGAATCCAACACAGGCAGCTCGATTACAAATAGGACATTCTCCAATTAACTCCTTATTGCCATATGTTGAGGCTTGGCCTGGCCACTAAACAAGTGACAGGTGCTCTCTGTTAACCCTCTCTTCCCTTCACATATGGGGAAAGGAAATGAAGGAGGGAGACATGGATTGGGGAAAAAACCCAAACAAAGCAACAAACTTAAATCATCTTTAATGAAAGAGTAATAATAAAAAAGAAAAATATATTGATAAGAAAACAATGAAATATATCAAAATATATGAAATACTAATATTGAACTATCCTCAATGATGGTCAGACTATAACTGATGCTGCAGGGCAAGCACTGGGGGAGTCCCAGACTGGCCTGAACAGCAGATTAGAGCCAGACTCAGGAACTCATGGATTGGGATTGAAGGCATTAAAACAGAGTCCTTCTCTGGTGCCAGTAATTGAAGAAGAGATTTAACCCTTGTGATCCCTTGGCTTTATACTAAGTATTAGTTTCTCCTGGTTTTGAGCCATGACTTGCTCAGGGCAAAAGAATAGAAAGGTATTTTATCCCCAGGGGAGTAAAATAAACACACTCACATAAAATTAGAAGTTAAATATGAATGCTGTTTATGTATATATATATATACAGAAATGCAAGATGTATTCAGGGAAAAAGGGATATATACACAAATTAGCCTCACTTCTCCACCTGGGTCTACCAGGCCAAACCCTTCCAAAGCCTCCCCCTCTTCTAAGCATCAGCAGGACCAACTCTCACTCTGTGCAAACACAGGCTTCAATGTTCCCTCCAAAGCAATATTTAACCCGGGTGTTAGGAAGAACTTCTTTGCAGTGAGGGTGGTGAGACACTGGCACAGGTTGCCCAAGGAGGTTGTGGCTGCTCCCTCCTTGGAGTTGTTCAAGGCCAGGTTGGATGAGGCCTTGAGTGACCTGTACTAGTGGGAGGTGTCCCTGCCTATGGCAGGGGGTTGGAACTGGATGATCCTTAAGGTCCCTTCCAACTTAAACCATTCTATGATTCTATGGTCGAGTTGATTAGATAGGGCTGGGTGATAGGTTGGACTGGATGCTCTTGGAGGGTCTCTTCCAACCTGGCTGTTTCTATGATTCTTTGATTCTATGACTTTTTCTATAGTTAGACCAATTAACTCTTACTTTCCATTAACCTACAACAGAGGTATATGGAATGCAATACCTCATTGGTCAGGCTTGGGTCACTTGTCATGCCCACTGCTCCTGGCACATGCTATTTTCTTAATTTAGGATACCTTCACTTTTGCAGCTCCCATGTGGTACACAGAATTTAGCAGTGACCTTGTTTTCTTAGGAGCAAGTATGAGCAAGAGCCTTTCCTTGGTAGGAACTATCAACATGAAGTGTTATCACTTCTAGAAGATGACACTGCCTGCAAAACTGTGCTGTTAACTTCAGAAAGTGCACTTACTTAAAAGAGATTGAAAGAAAAAGTAAGATCACAGAACAGAGAATTGCTTCTGGTTTACCCCAAACCAGGACAGTTATAAAATGCTTTCCAAATGATAAATAATCCTATGTAAACAAGAAAGAAATCTCTGTGAATCAAAAGGAAAAACTAAAACATAAAGAAAATAAAGTCTTTATGCTATATTAACGGTGAAATTTGGACCACTTCTGATTTGCATTGTGCATTTCTCCTTCTCCTGTGCATCCAAAATAACCTATGAACTGATGGTAAGGAGACTTCTCTAAATAGGAAGCATAGACTCTCCAAAGTGAGATGGAAATTTATACAAGTCTCATTTTCAGTTGGATGCTCTAGCTAGATGGAAATAATTTAGCATTATGCAATATCGTGTTAAGTATACACCTTTTCTTTGGCAAATTCAGCTCCAAGCTGAGTGTGAGGACTACATGTAGCTCTCATTTTCTATCCACCTGAAAGTGTCCCTGTTTGCATTAGATAAAGAGCCAAGAGCTCAGGTTTGGCCTTCAGGCCAGGAACCAGTCAGCAACAGTGTTGCTCAATTTGTATGCTATTAGAATGAATGCAGTAAGATTTGATTTCCCTCTAGGAGATCATGAGTAATTCTTAGCTGATTTGTATAAGTGTCCTATGCTTTGTTTAAAGCAGTTGCAGAATGCAATACCTAGTTTTCAAAACAGGCAGCTGCTGCTTGAGTTGAATGAAATCCAACTAAAATGTGCACACAACTTGTATCACCAGTGGCAAGCAGTCACCAAATCTAAAATATTGCTTTGTTGTCCCAAGAAAAATAACTTTGTCACTGCCACTTGGAATGTCAACGTGTGCTGTGAAATACATTTATCAAATCATTGACAAATGTCACTGTTTCTGTTGACAAATGTAGTTCTTTCCCATGTGGCTTCTAAACATGTTAAGGGGATCATTCATTTCCAGTGTACAGTTAAAAACAAATGCTGTTTTAACTTTGCACCTTCTTTGTTTCTAATAAGACTGTTGAAAGCTGTGCATGCTGAAAGGATCAGCAGTCAGAAGGCAAGTAAGAAGGGTATATGTAGACACAATACAATAGAAAGGAAGGCAATAACATCTGATCTCTGTTTTCTGCCACACTAACTTTCAAAACATGAAGCTACTCTTCAGACTTCCTATTAATTATCCAGTGAAATAATTAATTTAATGGGGAAAAAAAAATCCACTGAGAAGTGTAAATTCTATTTTGTTCCTACTGCTGGTAAAACAACCTTTTTATGCCTTCACAGCTGGCTTACCCAATTTGAACAATGTTTTTTTCATCCCTAGTTTGAATGTGATCCAAAGAAATGTCTGAACCTAGTGCTAATTAGCTAATTTTACGTTGATAGAGATTTTACACTTAAACTAAATAATATTTGATGGCTCGATAGCCTCTTGCCTTCTGCTTTGGTAACTTGTAGTGAATATTTGCATTTGCATTTATTTTTAATCTCCGACCACTGCTAAAATTAACAGAGAGCTAACTCTGCTTTAGCACCAAATCATTTACTCTTTTCTCCCTTCTCACACTAAAACAGAGCTTCTGCTCGATGTGTGGAGAGAGAATTATGGCTCCTGAGTGTAGTGAGTGAAACAGTGTACCTTGACTACAGAGAGACTATTTTCAAACCAGTGTTGGCTTTTCCTAAACTGCTTTCCAAATAGGTGATTATGAATTGTGCTTAGAATGCCCTTTCTATCTCCCTTTATTAATCAAGAAAGTGTCGTCTTCCTTTAATAGCAACTGAATTCTACTAAATTCATGTTTGAGGAGTCTTGTAGTCAAAGTTTCAGTCCTTTTTTTCTGAGCTTATTGGTTCCAGTGAGACTGGAACTTTGTTTTCCTAATTCACTATTCTGTCTGTGCCAGTCATAGAAAATGCCATTTGAATCTTTCCACCTGCTGTCATCAAAAGAGCATCCTGATACCACTTGAAACGTAGTACTCTTCTAAGGCCTTTTGGCCATCAAGTGAGCTGAGAAGCAGCCACAGTCTGTTGCTTACTCTTACCTTTGTGATCCTCAGGCAGTTCTATCTCCACAAGATGAGACCTTCAGTCATGTTTGTGCTAGAAGCACCAAACAGATGCTCCTGTTGTTCACCACTGTGCCAAAGGGCACAGAATCGCCTTACCCAGTGCAGGCAACTCTGCATGACCAGCCACCTATCCTTCCCCTCTACCTGGCTGAGTGGATTAACATGGACAGGGACTCAGTCTCACGGATGTACAGCAGCATTGATGTAAGCCCAGACATCAGTTTAGAGAAAGCTCATCAGTATTGCAAAATCTCTTCCTCCCTTCTTCACTTGCAGTGGACTGTATCGGCCATCTGTCAATTAGATCTAAAACCTCGAGATCATGTTAGGCTCAGACCACTGCTAGCTTGTATCTTAAATCTTCCTAATCCAATTTATATAATCTCACCAGGACATGATTTATTCGTTCTTAAAGCGAAATATTTCTTGATTCAATTTCTATTATACTTTTCTGAGATTCACTTAGTGAGTTCTACCGGCCGAGAACTCTGAGACACTCAACTGTTCCTGTATGATTTACTCTAGATAATTCTACCCTAGCAGGGGGGGCTGGGCTAGATGATCTTCAGAGGTTCCTTACAATCCCTACCTACAATCTTGTGAGTTTCCTACAACCCCTAGAATTCTGTGAATTCTAAGATGTGGATTTCAGGCAGACAAGGGCACTCATGCTTCTGTGTTTCGCATTTCCTGCACACTAGTTTTTGGCAGCTTGCTTTCTGCTTAGCCAGAACACTTCTTTTGGGGTTCTGCTGTGAGCTAATGGCTCTCTTTGGCAGTGGATTTAGCCATCAGGCTCTGCATTAAAGAAGAAATAATTGTTGGCTCTAGGTTCAAGCCATTATGCAGTGTAATGTTGATAGTAAGAAGGTCAAAAGTGCAGAGCTGAACATTCCTCTGAAGTTTATCTTGCAGGTTTTAATCTCTTCTACTGGTGTGGTTCATGGCTACTTTCATATATTAGAATTCATGGACCAGAGTCCTACTCAGATGGAAACATTCTGCAAATGACTTTTGATGCAGTTCTTGTATACTGCTTATTAGTTTTGCTTGATTTAGATACAAATGAAGACTGCTCCTATCCTTTCTGCACCAGTGAGTGGTTTAGCTGTTTGAGCTACTAATTAAAGGACAGTGGTTTCTGAAGACACTTTAGGACTGCATTTGATACATCATTTATTTGACTTGATTCTATTCCAAGTTCTCATAGTTTGTGTCTTAGGCTTTAGTATTAAAAGCAAAATAAGTCTATTACCTATCTCTGCCATGAATACATTATATAAGTGTGAAATGCACTTTTCCCCTTCAGTTTGCTGATGTGAGAGGGTAGGATAGGAAATTCTCACAGCTGGCAGACAAAGAATTACTGTAGTGGCAAAGTGGTTGGAAACACAAACGTTGACTCTTTCAATGAAAGAATTTAATTTGAGTTCCTCAAGAACAGGATATTACTGACATCACCAATTGGCAAAATGAGCAAAGCAATACAGCACTTAACCATTGCAATAGTTCTCTCTTAATGATGCCATTATTAGAATTTGGCTGGCATCCTGAAATGTGTACAATAGCTTGGCAATAGGGTAAGGATCTGGAAATTGCAGATGTAAGTCAACAATGTGAAAGCCAAAGCTTTACTGAAAAGAAGTCCTGATCAAGCGTTCTCAGTGTCTCTCAAATTCATGGTTCTATAATGGACTGACTCTTCCACATTACTGCAACATACAGGATAATACAAAAAAAAATTAAAAATCACTACACTTTCTTAGTCTCACTTTCCCAAGGGCATACTTTCATGCCTCTCTAGCTTTACTCTCTGCTGTATTAGAAAAGGTCTCCTAATACCCATGCTATGCCTATAATCGAGATTTAATGGGTTATCTGTGAAGTTTCCCTGTTAGATCCTGCACTGATCCTCCATTAAGTGAAGAAAACAAGGGACAGTGACTCTCCAAGGCTTCCCTAGATTCCTTTCTTGCTCCAATGCATTCCATCCTTCTCCAAAGCACTGACAGACAAACTAATAGTGAAGAGACATAGGCGATACACCTATAAAACCAAGCACTATTTGTACCTCTGACAAATAACCTCCAGGTGCTCCCTATAGTCAGTTTTTATCCTTTCTGTAGTGTTTAAGCAGTAGAATCTGGTTCATATGTGAACTAAACAGTGCTGTCTTTAAGCATTGAACAGGAAATTAGAGAGTGAATATCTTCACACCAAAAACATAATGCCAAGTGATTCCAGTTGTGTTAGTGAGTTTCTTGGCTAGGAAGAGGTCACGTTTTCTTGACAAAGAGGTTAAAATCCATTTAGCACAATATGTTAAGGAATAGGTCAAAATAAACCCAAAGCTTTCAAAACCAATTCTGATTGGACTAAGATTTTATTTATTTAATTATTAATCAATTTATTGAGCTTTGAAACTGTCTGCATTTGGAGAGCCAAATGCAATCCTAAGCACTTTTAAATTCTTTATAAATGTACTTACAGAGCGGATACAGAGGATTGAATTAAAAAGGAAAGGAGATATTTAGATGAATGACATGGGGTGAAAGAATGCAGAGGGGATAACTATTCTATAGTTGGAGTTTATAAATTCTTTCCTCCCCTCATAGTCCTTTTCTTTCTCCTCCTCAGTAGATACATGGTTTGGTATGCTGGTATTTGAAGCAACTGCCATTAACAGAACAATTTATAGGACAGATTGAATTTGGAATACTCTTTCAAGAAAAAAACAAAAACAACAACCCTGCACTTTGAATGGAATTGCATTTGATACCATTATGCATACTAGGAACTAATATTAGTCCTAGTAACTAGGAAAGGAGAAATGTTTTGAAAAACTTCTTATGGCATAAATATCCCAGAATACTTAGAATTGCACTTTGCATTGAATAGATCCCAGTGATTCTTCAAACTAAATCTCCTTCTAATAATAAATGGCAGTGAATTCCACCCCAACCCCTCACTGCTGAATTTAATAGTGGATAACAAAGATCTTTTGGCTCTATGTGCAGCTACTTTCAACTCCGAATTCCTTCACACACTTTCAGTTGCTGAGATTATCCAGACTCTGATTACATTCTGACTTTGCTCTGTTTGAGCCTGCAGCCTCTATTTTAGAAGAGCTGATTCTTTCATTCATTTGTCTGCATGTAGTATTTTCCTGGCTGTGGCAGGTCAACAAGGTGATGCCTTTCCTTCCCTCTAACCTCTTCCCAGTTACATGGAGGAAGTTACCTGGAGGAAGTTCCTGGCAAATCAGTAAAATATTAGCAGCTGGCATTGTATCTATTTGTAAACCACTTGTGTAACAATTAGCCATCTGTTAGCATGTAGATCAACAGCAAAATTTGTTTGATAATAAGTAGTTTTTCAAATTTGATATAAATAAACTAATTTCTCCTCTCCAAAGCAGACAGACATTTCTTTCCGAGATGAAGATATACACGAAAGACAGAATTTGGGCCAAAGTCTATTTAACCTCTGAGCATACCTGAAAAAAAGGGCTAGAAATCTTCATGAATTATTTCTTTCTCCAGAAGAAGAAGTGGGTAGGATTTGTACATTCCATTAGTCTCAGAGCAGCCGTATGTGTTATGTCCCAGTGGAAATGCAGAAGTCTGTAGGCTTGTCAGCAGCCAGATTGCTTGCTGTGCTGCATTGGCTGTGCTGCTATTTGTGTCCCCTCAGGTGGAGCTTGCTTTGATTTCTCTTCATCTGTCAACTGATTGAGAGGTCTAATCAATAATACTAATCTCACTTATAAAGTGAGTACAATATTAGAAGCTATTAGGATAAGAAAGAAGCTCAGGAAACTTTAAAAGGCTTGTTTAGCTGTTTGGTGACAGTACAGTGCTTTGCCATGAGCAAGGCCAGACAACTGTGGGAGAACAAGCCTCAGGGGTATTACTAAGACACAGCTTACTGTCTGCATTACAGTACCAACATCTGGAAATGCAAAAAGAAAGTGGAAGAGTGTCTTGAGCCTAATAAACTAAATAAAGCCTGTAGGAATGGTTGGTTGGTTGGTTTGTTTTTCCTAAAGACAAAGGTGTGGCCTTTGATCATGACTTACCCTTTGGTTTGGTTTTGTAACCAGAAAAATAACTTGAGTGATCATTCTAATTAATAGTTAAATGCTTACATATAACAAAAGCCCTTGCCACATCAAGGCTGAGTTTTTTTTTTGGTGACTTCAATTATTGCTGCCTACCTCCTGAGCTGTAGCTGTCTTTTCAGCATATTCTCAGAAAGCCTTGATAGTCTCCATGTACCTCCCAGACATGTAAACTCTGCAGCCCTCCTACTGAGGATAGTAATTTTCACTCCTCTAAGCCTTAGTGATAATTTAAAATATCTTTGTTTCCTGCTCAGGACAATTTTCTGAACTGTGTACTGCACCAGAGTAACCAGCAGGCCATTATAGAAACATAGAATCATTTAGGCTGGAAAAGACCTTTAAGATAGTGGAGTCAATTATGATCATTAATTCCTGCCACCTATACATTCTCATTAGATCTTCAGGTGATTCACTGTTAACTCTTCCAACCTGGATTCTGAAGACCAACTCAATCTCTGCATGGCTCTTTGCTGAAGAGTTATGTACTGTAGCTTGCTCTTCTATTATTTGTGTGAATGGTTGTTATGTGGTACAGTGAGAATTTCTTTCCAAATGAATAAAGCTATTTGTTATGTTTGTAACAAGATGGTTTATGTGAAGGATGAGTGGTTGTTTTCTAAGTTGTGGCAAAGCTTAAATAAGCATTTATGATACTTTTTTTTTGTTGTTGTTGTTCAGAGTCATATTTCAATACTGAATGGGAAAAAGATCTTCATGATTCTTTGCTTAGAGTCACATCTTAGTGACTGAATGGGGAAAAGAAAATATAAGGTGACTGTCATTTGATATATGAAAGAGGAGAGATGAGCCCAGGCCAACCTCATGAATTTCAAAAAAGCCAAGTGTTAAGGTCCTACACCTGGGTAGGCACAATCCCAAGCACAAATACAGGCTGGGTGGTGAATGGCTGAGAGCAGCTCTGAGGAAAAGGATCTTGGAGTCTGGGTTGAGGAAAAACTCAACATGAGCCTGCAGTGTGCACATGCAGCCCAGACAGCAACTGAGTCCTAGGCTGCATCAAGAGAAGCGTGGCCAGCAGGGCAAGGGAGGGGATTCTGTCCCTTTGCTCTGCTCTCCTCAGACCCCACCTGGAGTCCTGTGTGCAGTTCTGGAGACCTCAGCACAGGAAGGACAGGGAAGTGTTGGAGCAGGTCCAGAGCTGCAGCAGCTCTGCTGTGAGGACAGACTGAGAGAGTTGAGGCTCTGCAACCTGGAGAAGAGAAGGCTTCCAGGAGACCTGATAGTAGCCTTCCAGTATCTGAAGGGGGCCTACAGGAAGGCTGGGGAGGGACTATTGACAAGGTCTTGCAATGACAGGACAAGGGGCAATGGGTTTAAAGTGGCAGGGGGAAGATTTAGACTGGATGTCAGGAGGAAGTTCTTTGTGGGGAGGGTGGTGAGGCACTGGAAGAGGTTGCCCAGGGAGGTTGTGGCTGCTCCCTCCCTGGAGGTGTTCAAGGCCAGGTTGGAGGAGGCCTTGAGTGACCTGTACTAGTGGGAGGTGTCCCTGCCTATGGCTGGGGGTTGGAACTAGATGATCCTTGAGGTCCCTTCCAACTTTACCATTCTATGATTCTATTTCCCTTTTAAGAATGTCTTTAAGATGTTACTTTCTTAAGAGCATCTGAGAAAGGTTCCAGATGTGAAGTCTTGAGCTCAGATTACAATTTGAAAATTTTTAATATTTCAACTTTGTTTGTCACAATCTAATACACATATTATAAATTAGACTAATGGTTCTGTTACTATCCTGTGTACTCTTTGCCATGGAAATTAATTTGTAGAACTAGGAGAAGATTGAATGTTTTCTGTCAGGACCTAATTAATATCTTTATTTTTGTCAGCAATGTGCAACTTTTTCTTCCCGAGGGCCAATTATGTAATTTCGAAAAGGTCAAGGGACCACAAATCAATATTCAAACTGTTTTTCCAGTCTCAATTAGATTGAGTAAGTTTTTGGTTATTTCCTCCCTCAGGCTGCCCTAGTTGAGATGGAAGTGTCTGTCACTGTGAAGAGCAACCCCCTCACAGGACAACAGTCCTCAGGGAAACAGTGGAAGTTGTTGAGGTCCTGCAATGAAAGAGAGCAGTGGCTCTGCCTACTCTGACAGCTTCATTAAACTCTCCATTTAATGAAACATCTGAGAGAAAGCTGTCAACAAGGCTAGTTGCATGTAGTTATTGACTCTATTAGAATTTGCAGCTCTAAAATGATCTACTTAGGGTAGGCAATTTTTTCAGTGAAAAAGTAGTCAAGCACTGGAACAGGCTGCCCAGGGAGGTGGTTGAGTCACCATCCCTGGATGCATTTAAAGATCATTTGGATGTGGCACTTAATGATATGGTTTAGTGGTCACCTTGGTAGATCAAAGTTAATGGTTGGACCTGATGATCTTAAGGGTTTTTTCCATCCTGAATGAGTCTATGATCAACTTTTACTTTAGTGATTGCTA
Source organism: Eubucco bourcierii (assembly GCA_013396675.1). Taxonomy (NCBI): domain Eukaryota; kingdom Metazoa; phylum Chordata; class Aves; order Piciformes; family Ramphastidae; genus Eubucco; species Eubucco bourcierii. The sequence continues at coordinate 111,827 of VWZE01017341.1, read as the reverse complement.
TGTACTAATGTATACGTCCACAGACCAACTGTTCTGACTCTGTCAGACTAAGGCCAGAGCCTTGGCATTGATGATGCAGAACTGGCTAGCACAAGTACTAAGTCCACTGTATTCTGTTTGTTAGCTTTCCTGCGTGTGTGTGTAGGACACACTTGGACTGCGACCACAGAGGAGACAAACCAGGACAAGGACTCACTTGAGGGACTGCAGCCTATGGGCAATGCATGACAGCTGAGGGTCTGCAATCCATGTGAAATCCACACTAGAGCATGTAAGAAAGATGGAGCTAAACTTCTTAGTAGAACCTGTTGTGATAAGTCAAGGAGTAATAGTTTTAAACTAGGAGAGGAGATTTAGATGAGACTAGACAAAAGGAAGAAATGTTTAGCAGTGATAGTGGTGAAACACTGTCCCAGGTTGCCCATGTAGATGGTAGATGACCCAGCCCTGAAAACATTAAAGGTTGAGTTGAATGGGACTCTGAGCTACCCTATCTATTTAAAGATGTCCCTGCTTACTGCAGGGATGTGTGACTAAGTGAAATTTCAACCTGGAACATTCTGTGGTTCTATGATTTCCCCCCAGCACCTCAGTGCCTGAATCTATAACCAGAAGTTTATGTTAACTGGCAATGAATTAAGTAAATAAAAAAAGGCCTATTTAAGACTGTTTTGCCCATGACAGGTATTCAGATTAAGTGCACATACCAGCTGGCCTGGATTCTTCCAATGGTCTGGAAGATTTACCTAAGTCCAATCCAATCATTGATTTCTCGGTGATAATGATTGTGTACCAGAAGCAAAAATTCAGGAGATGGCATATTTTGTAGATGTGCAACTAACAGTCCTGTTTGAGATTTCATTCTGAAACCATGCTGATTTTATGCTTTTCATGAAGGAGATACAATACAAAGTAGCTTAAAAGCCAGAAACTGATACAGCTGTAATTTGTGACGTTATGCAAATTATCTTTCCCTGAAACCATTGGTCACAATTTAATCCAGGCAACAACTTACGAGATCATGTGAAAGAGCCATAGCTATGCAGGAATGTAAGTGCCACAATAAAATCACCTCAACAGGATGTATAAATCTACCTTTATTGGTATGCATAGATTATCTTTGGTCTCCTGTGAGAAACTTTACAGCAGACCAGATCAGTGGTGGTGTGTGCATGCATTGGCCATCCAGTCTATATTGGAATATTCCAGTGAAGTAAGAAAAATATTTATTTTGTTTAAGTAGTTGTAGCAAAGAGGTAGCACTGGGGCTAATGCTAAGAGTGTTTGTCTTGACAAGCAAAATGATGACCTTTTCTAATGAATGAATTTTATGACTCCATGGAAAGTGACCAGGATAGGATTTTTAACTTTTCTGTCTATTTTTGTCTTTATGCATGCACTTTATGCATGTAAAAGACCCAGACTTCATGCTTTACTGAGCAGAAGCCAACAATCTCTTCTTGCTCTACCTCTGCTTCTGCTTTTGATGTGTTTTTCTTTGCTATGGAAACTCATGCAGAATTGTTATGTCAGTTGGACAGGATTTTTATAACATGAAATGAGTCTTTCATTTGATATCCATCATAATCCATTATGTCTCGGATCATGCATTTTATCTGTCTTTGTGTATCCATTGGATATGTGGGGCCTGACTTCAAAGTACTACCAACTATGTCTATATGCAAAATATATTTAAGGGATTTATCCATGTTTCACTTCAGAGGATTGGAGTTAAGCTGCTGATTTAATCACATACCACCTTGCTTAAAGATGAATGGTAACCAGTAGTAAACGTGTGCAAGAAGGCATTGAAGTGACAGTACTTAACACAACTAAGACCCCTGAACAAAGGATTGGGAATACAAAAGAAACTTCTGTGTGATTGCAAATATAATTCCTTGTTAAAAGATGCATAGCTGAGTAAAGGAAGCTCCTTTTGTTCATGGTTCATAAAGTCCTTTACATTCAAAAGGCTCATGTCTTAGGATCCTCTGCATCTTGTAAAAGTCCTAAGGTCAGGATGAATTTCAGGTAGTTACAAATACCTGGCGAACATGGCATGCACAGTGTCAGATCCTTCTTAGGAGTGAATACAACACATTAGGTCTGATGTCAATGATTTGCCTGACTAGTGATTCCCTAACTGGTGAAGGTCAGGCAAAATAAATTGAGGCAGCTAGACAGAGGATATGTTTACACCAGGTGAATTTACTCTTGGTGCTTGGAAGTGCACAATGCATCTAAGGGTTTTCCTCCTACGTGCACAACTGTCTCAACCATGACTGTATCTAAAGCTGAGAATAGGTATCAAAGATAAGTTATCACAGATGATTAGGAGGCTGAAGCATCTCTCTTACAAGGAAAAGCTGAGAGACCTGGGACTCTTTAGCCTGGAAAAGGGAAGATTGAGAGAAGATCATGTCAATGCACATAAATATTCGAAAGGAAGTAGAGAGAATGGGACTGGTCTTGTGTTTGCCACTGATACTCCATGCCTCAGTTCAGACCAGAATTAGTGCCTAGTGGTGTTTCATGGGGAGATTAATATATTCATCACAAGATTAACCAACCCTCTTACCTTCCTACAGTAGAAGTGAGAACATATGCCAGTATGGGTTACCAGGTCCCAAAAAAGTGGATTGAATGAAAAAATAGTCTGTCAGTCTTTAGGTAGCCTGCATAGTGAGGCACTCTTAGTATTTGTTTCCTTATAGTTTGCATTCTTCTGCATTATTTGTAGGAATGGATGTTGTGTTTATTTTCTGTGTCAAGTTATGGCTTTCATCTTCTCCAGTACTTGTGAAAGATGAATTTTGTGCTTTCTTGAAACCATGTCTTGAGAGCTGTCAAGGGCAAGATGAGATCTTGCATAACGCTGGAAGTTATTTGGAGTTTCGTAGTCGAAGCCTCTGGGGTAATTGTGCATGACATTTCAGATCTGAGGTCTGTCTGCATCAGAAGGTCTGGCTGTGCCTGAGATCTGTCAGCATTCTTATTTCAGTGCTCTGTTGAAATTTTTCCTCTAAAATCTCTCCTCAATGTTTAGAATTCTGTGTGATTCCTGATTAAAGCAGTGGTAAATGAGTGTCAGATTGTTAAAAACAATCATGAGGTGTTATTATTAGTCTTGATTATCCTTTACTTTTTTATTATTACTCTTTTTATTATTCTTTATAATCCTAAGAAAAGTCAAAATTATTTGAAAAGAAACAGAGCTCCATATTCAAAAAGGAAAAAAAAAATATACTTTAAGGAATTATCATCACAGTTTGCTCTTGAGGAGTGGATGACATTTTATGTAAGGTTGCACATGGTTTTGTCTACCTGGTTTCCTTGGACTTTCACATTTAGCTTTTGACATGTACCTCCTGAGAGATATAGAATCACAGAATGTCAGGAGCTGGAAAGGACTTCAAAAGCTCATCCAGCCCACCCCCACTGCCAGAGCAGGGTCACCTAGAGCAGATCACACAGGAACACATCCAGGCAGGTTTTGAATCTCTCCAGAGAAGGAGACTCCACAAGTCCCCTGGGCAGCCTGTTCCAGTGTTATATATTTATAAATGCTGATGAGGTCACCTTTCAGTCTTCTCCAAGCAGCACAGCCCCAACTCCCTCAGTCTCTCTTCCTAAGAGAGATGTTCCATTCCCTTCATCATCTTTGTGGACTCTCTCAAGCAACTCTGTGTCCCTCTTGAACTGGGGGGCCCAGAACTGGACACAGTATTCCAGATATTACCTCACCAGGGCAGCGTAGAGGGACAGGAGAAATACATGATAAATGAAATTAAAAGTGGAATCTGGGTTAGAATGGAATATTTACATGCACTTTCTGGAAAACTTTATTCACAGCTTACATGGGAGACTCCTCTGTGCTAGGATATTGCACAGTGTCAGTGTGGAAGGGTTTAAATTACCCTCTAAAATAAAATCACCAGACTAGCTCAGAAGGTTTGGAAGCAAAATGAAGCTATAAATCTCAGCTTGCTGTAAATATAAAAGCATAAAATACCATGTATTTGTACAGAAATATATTTATATATAGTCATGATGTAGAGACAAAACAAGGACCCTCTTAAGGACCCCAATCACCTTTATGGACAAACCCAGAGGAGCTTCCACCAGCCTCCTTCTTCCCCCTCCCCCTTTTTCTCTCCCAGACTGTTTGCAACAGCAAGAACTTTAGGACAGAGATAAGGGCTATGCAAAGTAGAGTTGCAGAGGAGAGAGGCCAAGAATAAAAGAGACAAAATTGTTGATACAACAGAATTTCATCCTCAACAGCAAGCAAATGGAATCATATAGATATATCTCTGTTATTCTTTTTGTATCCAATAGACAATGATTTACTTTTTTAACCTGTTTTTTTCTGTTCAATGTCTCGGGAAGGTCCCTATCCCTTGTTTACAATTAGACACAAAAAACTAAGCTAAGCTAAGCATCAAACCTTAGTCAGTCACCAAGGTAGAGGCTGATGGCCATAACAAGCACTTTAAAAGGATTAGGTTAGGTGTGTTCAGTCCTTTTGGCTTCCTTGAAACTGAGTAACATAAAGTGCATCTGTGAAGGGAAAATTGAGAAACATCTCTTCTGAGCAAAAGTTACTGAATTTTATTCAGATTACCTAGTTCCAAAAAAGCAGAGGAGCTTTGAATTCAGCTTCTATGTGATGCTGTTGAACTTAGGTTATGAACTCTGGGAAATGAACTCTGTCCTGGGTCAGAGCTGGACTTTCCTGTAGTGCAAGTCCTTACCTTGTCTCTTCTGTAGAGATGAGAAAAATGTTTAGCTGCATACTCTCATGGCATTATTTCACTCGTGTTCAACAGTGAGAAAGAAGAGATTCATATGGACTGTGAATCAGTTGTCCTTGTTGTCCCTGAGCAGATTCAAGTTACTGGGCTTCATAGTAATGCAGTTGTATTATGATGTGGTTTGTTATTGGTCTCTCTGTTTGTTTGTTTTAATCTGATGTGTTACCTAGTCCAAGTTTTTGTGTAAATATGATGAATAAACCAACTGAAAGGCTGGAGAATAGAAGCTGACTTTGAGGAGTAGGTTGACTGCAACCATTTTATGTTTGAAAGGTCTTAGCACTAGCAATCATTTTGATGTTAGGTGGCAGTGTTGATTTCAGTGAGGGTAGAGAGGCTCTTCAGAGGTACTCTGATAGGCTGGGTCAATGGGCCAATATTAATGGGATGAGTTTCACAAGGCCAAATGCCAGGTCCTGCACATGACTCACAGCAACCCCAAGCAACAGTACAGGTTTGGGGCAGTGTGGCTGGAGAGCTGATGGCAGAAAGGGATTTGGGAGTTGGAATAGACAGGAGCTAAATAGGAGCCAGCAGTGTGCCCAGGTGGCCAAGAAGGTCAATGGTAGCCTGGCTGGGATTAAAAATGCTGTGGTGAGCAGGAGCAGGGAGGTGATTGCGCCCTTGGACTTGGCTTTGGTGAGGCCACTATTCAAGTATTGAGTTCAGTTTTGGGCACTGCAATACAAGAGAGATGTGGAGATGCTGGAGTGGGTCCAGAGGAGGGCAACAAAGCTGGGGAAGCACCTGGAGAATAAATCTTATGAGGAGTGGCTGAGGGAGCTGGAGGTGGGTAGTGTGAAACAGAGGAGGTTGAGGGGAGACCTCTTGCTGTCTACAGCAACCTGAAAGGACNGATTAAAAATGCTGTGGTGAGCAGGAGCAGGGAGGTGATTGCGCCCTTGGACTTGGCTTTGGTGAGGCCACTATTCAAGTATTGAGTTCAGTTTTGGGCACTGCAATACAAGAGAGATGTGGAGATGCTGGAGTGGGTCCAGAGGAGGGCAACAAAGCTGGGGAAGCACCTGGAGAATAAATCTTATGAGGAGTGGCTGA
>VWZE01017341.1:79290-100007 GCA_013396675.1 Eubucco bourcierii | reverse complement strand
TCCTGTCATTGCAAGACCTTGTCAATAGTCCCTCCCCAGCCTTCCTGTAGACCCCCTTCAGATACTGGAAGGTACTCCCAAACCATCACAGAACTTGATGTGGAGTAGGAAAGGAACAGTCTACATGTGCTTTAATAGTTATTAAAAAACATTTCTCTTCTGGAGGGACTATGTTCTGAAGGTGTCAGGAGCTGAACTGACTTTCTGCATGTTCTTGGATTTGTCCTAATACTGTTGGGCGGATGCTGGTATAATCAACTCTGCAGTGCTTGCTTACAAGCACAAGTAAGGGTAAAACTGTTTAGTTTGTAAACTGGAGAAGGATAAATGACACTTTGATAGTAACTCAGTTAAATAGTCCCTGTTATGCTCTGCAATGATTAAAATGCTTTAATATGATTATTTTACCTTGGGGAATTAACTTTAGTAATTCTTTCTCTATCATTCTTGCCCATGAACACATAATATTATTAAAGTGAGGCCACAGGAACTGTTTGGTATCTTGTTATTATTTTGGTATTAATCTTCCATTCTTCTTTCACACAGACTTCAGTCCTCATTAGGCTGGGGCTTTTCTCAGTTTAGAGTGTTTTTGACTCATGATGCCAACAAATCAATCAATCAGTACCCCTCCCTATGAATTCAGAAAATCCACAGAAACAAATATTGATCTATCCTTAGCTGTCACTTATTATACAGTTCCCTGGTGTGAAGAAGATGCTAAACAGAAGCTGATAGATATTACATCTCACACATTTTTTTCCTTTCTGGCATATACAGTTTTGGGGTCATCTTTTCCAATTATGGCTGCTGCTGTTTTTGCCTGGAAAAGGGTTAAAAACACATCCTTCCTATTCTCTTTTCCAGTGTTGAAGAGTAGAAATTTGCACAAGTGTTAGGCATAATTCTTCACTCTGATCAGTTAAGAGCATGGTTTGTGCAGTGGTTACTTTCATGGTAGAAATACTTCCATTTCTTACTGTGTTGATTTGTGTTACTAGTGTAGGTTGAAAGACAGGCATTTCGCAGCTACCACAAAGTCACTTGCTAGCCAGTCAGATTAACAGTGAGGGTGAAGGCTAGCCAAGTGGTTTTAATAGGATTTGTAGTTTTCCCAGGAAATACAAACATTGCAGAAACAAAATTAGACCATTTAGAATCTCAGGACTTTCCCCTGTTAACACTTTGCTTTCTTTTGTGCAAATCATAGAATCATAGAATGGTAAGGTTGGAAGGGACCTCAAGGATCATCTAGTTCCAACCCCCTGCTGTAGGCAGGGACATCTCCCACTGGTACAGGTCACTGAAGGCCTTGTCCAACCTGGCCTTGAACACCTCCAGGGAGGGAGCATCCACAATCTCCCTGGGCAACCTCTTCCAGTGCCTCACCACCCTCACCACAAAGAACTTCCTCCTAACATCCAGTCTAAATCTTCCCTCTGCCACTTTAAACCCGTTACCCCTTGTCCTGGCATTGCAAGACCTTGTCAGTAGTTCCTCCCCAGCCTTCCTGTAGGCCCCCTTCAGATACTGGAAGGCTACTCTAAGGTGTCCTGTAAGCCTTCTCTTCTCCAGGCTGCAGAGCCCCAACTCTCTCAGCCTGTCCTCATAGCAGAGCTGTTTCAACCCTCTGATCATCTTCGTGGCCTCCTCTGGGCCCGCTTCAACACTTCCATGTCCTTCCTGTGCTGGGGGCCCCAGAACTGTACACAGGACTCCAGCAGGGGTCTGACGAAAGCAGAGTAAAGTGCCTGAGCTATCTTGAGATCAGTGGTCAGTATTATCAAAGGTAGCTTCATGAAGATGAAGAAACACAGGATCTCTTGAAGGGACTTAAGCTTCCCTTGTTGATAGGGAAGGGCCTAATCCTTTTATGTCATCGTAAACACAACTCCAAAACCAAGCTTCAAAAAGTCCAACTTCACCCCTCCTCTGAAGACAAGCTGAGGAAGCTGGGCTGCTCAACCTGGAAAAAAGGAGACTTCAGAGAGACCTAATAGCAGCCTTCCCATACCTGAAGGGGACCCTACAGGAAGGATGGAGAGACTGTTTACAAAGGCCTGCAGTAACAGGGTGAGAGGCAATGGTGGCTTCAAACTAGAGAAGAGCAGGTTTAGACTGGGTGTTAGGAACAGGTTGCTTACTACGAGCATGGTAGAACACTGGAACAGTTTGCCCAGGCAGGTGGTTGAGGCCCCATCCCTGGAAATGTTCAAAGTGAGGCTTGACAGGGCTCTGGGCAACCTGATGTAATGGGGAATGTCCCTACTGGCTGCAGGGATGTTGGACTTGATGACCTCTGGAGGTGCCTTGCAACCCAGACCATCCTTTGATTCTATGATTCCCTTATATTACTACATTTCCTGAGGACCACTCTGGGTGTCCTGCATGTGGCAGTTGTTGGCATTGGCTATTACAGTCAAGCTTCTCCTTCCACTCCCATAGTTAAACTTTCCTGTCACTTCTGTTGGCTGTCTCTGCTGTCATGGCAAAGACTCCCAGTGGTGCTGCTGTCTCTACCAGTTCACGCTTTGTGGAAATAGGAAAAAACACCTTTCCTCCATAGAGGAAAGCTATTGGATCACACATATTATTAGCTTCTTGCAGCTGAAACTCTTGCTTTAGCTTCCTCTCTGGCAATGGCTTTACTTCAAAGAAGAGTCAGAATAGACTTGTGGATGCACCAGGAATGTATGAAGGCAGCTTTCAAGCAAGCTTTTGCATTTTTGCTCCTTTCTCTGTTATTGTAGTGACTGTAGAGCCAATGTTGGTTAGATACCAGAATCTGGCCTTCTGGGTTTTAAAAGTTTATACTACCCACATTTACACTATCAGGCAATTACTTCTCTAAATGGCTGTTGGCTGCCTTTTTTGATTGTTTGTTTGTTTGTTTTCAGTCTCCATGTACGTTGATTTGCTGTGATTAGGTCAGCCTAAGAATTCTTCTAACACACCTGCAGCTTTGGAATTTAAACATAAACTGCTTCTAGGGAAAAACAGATCAAACATACATTGAAAACCTACCAAAAATGTATTAATGTGTATTATTCTGAAAATTCTTGGTGGAATAAATGTAAAATTTCAGTCATGTTTCATTCAGCAGTGACAGATCCAGTGACACTTAAATGAATTTTTTTTTTCTAAGTTCAGTGTCCTTCCAATTTCCAAGTTCCATATCAGCACTCATCTATATTTCTCAGCATTTCCAGCAAAGGTACCTACTATGCTGGATTAATATTCAAGCTCAAGAGAGTGCAGGGGAGTTCAAGGAACTGCTTGAATTAGAGGTGGCACAGCACAATCTTTCATTTGGACTTAGCTATAATGAGTACCACTTATGGTTCATTTTGTCAGTGATGGGACTCCCCCATTTCCTCCCACAGAAAACCAGTGAGCAGATGAGCATGCTGAACATAGCCTGATATGAAAAGTTGTACTGAAATTGTGAGAGCACAGCATGCTTGGCTTCAGATTGGTAGTTTTCTAGCAATAAACATTATTTGCTTTGTGCAGTGAAGACAAATTGGACTGAATTGGAATGCAGCACTAAGGTAATAGTGATTGATTCATCAGCTGTCATACTGTAGGTGGTAGCTGTTACCATTATCAAATCAAGAAATACTGGGTTAGAACACTTGGAGCAAATGCATATCCAAGATTATTACCCATACAACATTCTTTATTCAGGGTAGAAAACAAAACCAACAACAGCAATGAAGTGTTTAGTGATATGGCTCCAAATGCAGAAGACAGGGTAGCTATCAGCCCTTGGAAACTTGATTTTTGAACTGCTTACAGGTAAAACAAAAGGTGAAATTCATGGACTCCAGAGAAATATGGCTATAGCCCAATCTTGGTGTTCTCACACAGTTCCCAAAATGTAAGCTACAAAAAACAATAAACACCTCTACAGAGTTTCTTGGTGTCAATATCTTTGCACATGTAACAATCTTACTGCAAGCTGGCAAGATGCATCAATTTAGAACAGTTAACAGAAGAACAGGGAATGTTTATATGAAAGATGCTTTATTTTCAGTTCATTTATTTGCAGATGTTCTCTCCAAAGCCTGTCTGCATTTCTCATTATATTGTCTCTCTAGTTTAAATTGTGTATTCTTTGTGGCATAGATATTACCTGGGTCCTTTTCAAGGCAATATGTACACAGTACTACCCCCACTTCCCCTTCTAGTACCAATCCAACCACCACCCACTGAGTCTTTTCTTATTTCTGTGATTCATGCTGTGGAGATGTGACACAAATAGTAGCGGGCCTGGAATAGTTCTGTACATTGGTGCTGTTAGGATGTGGGGATTTAAGTCCTTGTATGTTTGTGCAGTATTTTGCTTTTGTTGTTTCCAGAGAAATGTGGAGAATGGCAGACAGTTCTCTGCTCAAGGTTAATAGTAGAGGAAATAGCAATAGCATTTTGTGAAATAGAACCACAGAATAGTTTAGGTTTGAATGGACCTCAAGGCTTTGAAGGGAGTTGGAACCTCTAGTTCCAACTCCCTGCCATAGGCAGGGACACCTCCCACTAGAATGTTTCACAGCTTAATATTTTTGTTTTGCAGGACAGCAAAAGCTGCAGAATTTCAGTGTATCCATATCTAGCATTTCAGTGTTTCCATCTCTAACAAACTCTAAAACATTCCCACCTGGAGTCCTGTGTGCAGTTCTGGAGCCCTCAGCACAGGAAGGACATGGAACTCTTGGAGCAGGTCCAGAGGAGGCCACAAAGATGCTCAGAGGGCTGCAGCAGCTCTGCTATGAGGACAGGCTGAGAGAGTTGGGGCTTTTCAGCCTGGAGAAGAGAAGGCTTCTGGGAGACCTGATAGTAGCCTTTCAGTATCTGAAGAAGGCCTACAGGAAGGCTGGGGAGGGACTATTGACAAGGTCTTGCAATGCCAGGACAAGGGGCAATGGGTTTAAAGCGGCAGAGGGAAGATTTAGACTGGATGTTAGGAGAAAGTTCTTTGTGGTGAGGGTAGTGAGGCACTGAAACAGGTTGCCCAGGGAGGTTGTGGCTGCTCCCTCCCCTGAGGAGAGGGTCTTGGGGGTGCTGGTGGATGAGAAGTTCAACAGGAGCTGTCAGTGTGCTCTTGCAGCCCAGAAAACCAACCAGAGCCTGGGCTACATCAAGAGAAGTGTGGGCAGCAGGTTGATGGAAGTGATCTTCTGCCTCTGTTCTGCCCTGGTGGGACCCCACCTGGAGTACTGCATCTGGTTCTGGAGCCACTATTAAGAGAGGATGTGCTGGAAGGTGTCCATGAGGATGATCAGCTGCTCTGCTATGAAGAGAGATTGAGGGAGTTGGGGCTGTTCAGTCTGGAGAAGAGAAGGCTGTGATGTGAGGTGACCTTATGGTGGCCTTTCAGTATCTTAAGGGGGCTACAAGAAAGCTGGGGAGGGACTTTTAGGCTGTCAGGTGGTGATAGGACTGGGGGGAATGGAACAAAGCTAGAAATGGGTAGACTCAGACAGGATGTTAGGAAGAAGCTCTTCACCATGAGGGTGGTGAGACACTGGAGCAGGTCACCCAGGGACGTGGTGCAAGACCCGTCTCTGGAGGTCTTTATGGCCAGGCTGGATGTGACCCTGAGCAACCTGATCTAGTGTGAAGTGTCCCTGCCCATGGCAGGGTGGTTGGAACTAGATGACTCTTGTGGTCCTTTTTAACCCTGGCTGATTGAATGATTCTATTGAAAAAAACCAAAACAAACCAAACCCAAACCCCTAAAATTTCTACAGTTACTAATTGAAGGGAATTAACTAGGCATGAATCTTAAACACAAGCAGAACTCATTGTCAAACTGATCTTAAGAGTGAAGTAATGATTTTTTCCTGGTTAGCTTTGCTGCCTTTTCACTTGTCAATCTTTCCTTACTGTTCTTGGGGCCAATGTTCTCATGTTCATATTGATCTACAAAACAGCCACATAAACTTTGATATGAAAACCTGATGCCATCCAGAGCTCAGAATGAGATGGAATTGGAAATGAAGATTGATTTGTGGTGGTCGTACAGCATGCTTCCTATTAGCAAACTGAGTACATCCATGAGATGCTCTTACAAAATCTTAACTGGAATACTTTGCATCATGTTGTAGCCCTGTTGATCTCAAACTGTGCTTTATTCAGTGTGCTTTCTTAGTTTTGAAGTAAGCTTTGTAAAGAAAAAAAAAAAAAAAAAGAAAAAAAAAAGGCAAACCTTTAAAGTGAGGGTGTTGAGACACTGGAACAGGTTGCCCAGGGAGGTTGTGGCTGCTCCCTCCCTGGAGGTGTTCAAGGCCAGGTTGGATGAGGCCTTGAGTGACCTGTACTAGTGGGAGGTGTCCCTGTGGCAAGGGGTTGGAACTGGATGATCTTTGAGGTCCTTTCCAACCTTACCATTCTATGAAACCACAAGAAAGAGGCCTAGGACAAAGAGTCATGCATGCTGCCACCATGCCCAAATCATCTTTCACAAAGAATTACACAATTTAACCAGATTGGAAAAGGTCTTTGAGATCATGGAGTCCAAAATATCACCTTCTAATTAACTAAACCATAGCACTGAGTGCCTCATCCCCTCTCCTTTTAAACACCCTCAAGGGTGGTGACCTCCCTGGGCAGCCAAATCCAATGCCAATCACCCTCTCTGGGAAGAACTTCTTCCTAACATCTAGCCTAAACCTGTCCTAGTGAGGCTTGAGGTTGTGTCCTCTTGTTCTGTCACTGGGTGCCTGGGAGAAGAGACCAACCCCACCTGGCTACAACCTGCCTTCAGGTAGTTGTAGAGAGCAACAAGGTCTCCCCTGAGCATCCTCTTTTCCAGGCTGAAAGACCTCACACTGTAAAATGGAATGGCCTTTCCTTGAGTGAGTCTGTGTAGCTTCTTGGTTTGAGTCCTACAATGCAAGGGCAAATACTGAGACTGCTTCTCTTGGTGGATCAGTAAGATGCTCATCCTGAGAGTCTGTTATAAATCTGTGCAGTCTGCTGTGCATAAGCATTCATTGAGGTTAGAAGCCATAGCAATTACATGACATAAAGGCTCTCTAGCTAGACCCCTAAAAGGAAACTGTTGCTGAAAGCAGAAGATGTGCTCGAAAGAAACAAGAAGAAACCTGTGATGGAATATGGCAGAAAAAAGCCTTGAGAGCAAGCTGGTAAAGAAGCCAGTGTGAGAAATGATCTAAGTTGTATCCAGTTTTCACACGGAAGAGCTTTCACAGTTGGGTTAAATTTCTGCAGAGGGAAGGCAGAGGATTCTCTAAGCCATCACCTAGGGAGCTAGAAATACTTGTACAAACCCTGACATAATGTTTTCCTTCTTATTTTTTTATAGAGGGAGGCTCAGTGCCTGGTTTGCAATGCATGCAAACAGTTCAGACAAGTGAAGTTAGGCATTTTTGAGTGAAAATCTGTATTTGCATGTCTCTGAGGAGAGGAAAATCAAACAATCAAGACTCTTTTATAAGTCAACAAAACACTGATTTTAATAGAGCACAAGGGGAGAGGAAGGGTAGAAGCTTTGGCTTTCATTTTATACCAGCTTTTTCTTATTTTTATTTTTAAAATGTGGTCATTTCTTTTGCCAAAGAGTTAAATTAAGGCTGTACTAAATCACACTTTTAGCCTGAGAAAGAAGCATTGAGAGATGAGGTTTCTGCATATACAAAACCCACCCATAGCCGTATCCAAGGGAAGAACCTTCCCCTCAGGGCAATCAAAAAGCCAAGGTTTGGCAGAAATACCATATGAACTTCCTGAAAGGTATCCTGAGAGAAAAACAAGGACAAAATAGTGTAATGTATGAGAAGCTGTATAGAATCTCTGATAATAATGCTTCAGAGATTTGGTATGCTTATGCTCTGTTTCAGAAAGCAAAACGTGACTTCAGAAATGGTAAGATTATATTCCCTACCTGCCCAGGGATGAGTCAATGATGTCAAAGCTGTTTCAGCAATAGCCAGAAGGCTGAGTTCTATAAAGAGGGATTTACTGCCAGAATTTTAGCTATATACAACCTCCTTTAGCACATCAGTGAAAGGAACATTAGCACTGGTCTGTGGGAATTTTTTTTTGCCTTCTATGTGAATAAAAGACGAAATGTAGTCTTATTTTTGAATGTATTGTCAAACAACACAACAGATGTATCTTATGCCTTCTGCTGATTTACCAAGCTGAAAAACATGAAGGTCCAGTCAACCTAGAAAAAAAACCAAAAAAACCCAAAACAGATTAAGAGACTTTCAAGTACTTCTAATTTGAGTACTCTTTCATTATTCAGAGATTGTTAGAATATTTCAATAGATTCATAGAAGCACCCAGGTTTGTCCTCCAAATGTTGTCTAGTCGACCTCAAACCAATACACCCCCTGCAGTCAGCAGGGACATCCTCAACTAGATCAGGTCACCCAGAGCCCTGTTGAGCCTTGCCTTGAATATCTCCAGGGATGGGACTTCAACTACTTCTCTGGGCAACCTGTTCCAGTGCTCAGCCACCCTCATTATAAAGAACTTTTTCTTAACATTTAGTCTAAATCTACTCTAATTTAAAACCAGTGCTTCTCTATCACTGCAGGTCTTTGTAAGCAGTCCCTCTCCAGCTGTCTCCTAGGTCCCCTTCAGGTACAGGAAGGTGGTGATTAGGTCTCCCTAGAGCCTTCTCTTCTCCTGGTTGATCAACTCCCACCCCACACCTTAGCCTGTCTTCATTCTAGCATTTGAATACATATCTTAGGTGCAATATGTATTTGCTGGAAATGTATTGTCCCTGCTCAATAAGTTTGTTTTTGTTTTGTTTTAATTTAAGTAACATTTTCTTTGTATAGTTGCAAAGGATGTAAGAAACAAAGTGAAAAAAGCCCAACAACAGCAATCAGTTCTGTGTTTTGTATGTAGACTAATTTGTACCTATTTAAAGAAAAGAAGAAGAAGAAAAAAGTCTTTATTTTAAAAAACAGCTGAACTTTTCTGGAACAAATCACAGAATCACAGAAACATCCAGGTTTCCCCTCAGGATTGCAAGTCCAACCTAGAACCCTACTCTACAAGATTCACCACCTGAAACCATAGCACTAAGCACCACTTCCAAACCACCCTTAAACACATCCAGGGTAGGTGACTCCACCACCTCCCTGGGCAGCTCATTCCAGTCCCTGACCACTCTCTCCATGAAAAACTTTTTCCTAATGTCCAATCTAAACCTCCCCAGTCTCAACTTGAGGCCATTCCCCCTTGTTCTGTCTCCAATTACTTGTGAGAAGAGACCTGCAGTAGCCTCTCCACAGTGTCCCTTCAGGTAGTTTAGAAAGCAATGAGATCTCCTCTCAGGGTCCTCTTTTTCACACTAACCTTCCCCAGCTCCCTCAGTCACTCTTCATATGATTTATTCCCCAGGCCCTTCCCCAGCTTTGTTGCCCTCCTCTGGACCCTCTCCAGCACCTCCACATCTCTCTTAGAATCATATCATAGAATCATAGAATGGTAAGGTTGGAAGGGACCTCAAGGACCATCTAATTCCAACCCCCTGCCATAGGCAGGGACACCTCCTACTAGTACAGGTTACTCAAGACCTCATCCAATCTGACCTTGAACACCTCCAGGGAGGGAGCAGTATTGCAGTGCCCAAAACTGAACACAATACTCGAGGTGTGGCCAAATATTTTGATGGTTGACATACAAGGGCAACTGAAAATTTCTGCTGGTTTGCAAAAGATCCAACCCAGCTGGGAGCATTTTCCTTAGGTCTGTGCTCAGCAGCTTCTCCCCACCACTCACTCTCCACCCATGTGTTGTAATGTGGCTTGCCTTTTTCTAAGACTTTGACAGTACTTCTACTTGGAGTCATCCCTTGAAAATAATGGCTGGGGTTTTTTTTCTTTTTCTTTTTTTCTTTTCCCTGTGCATACATTTTGCTCAACAGAATGATTCTGAACTCCTGGCAGTAAGATCAAACAGATCTTTCACAATTCATCTTGCTTGCTTAGCATGTAACAAGCTCATAGCAATGTCTGAAGATTAACTGTTAGCTCTACTTAACACAAGTAGAAACATGGAGAAAAAGGGACTGACAGTAAGATTTTATTTTTTTCTTTGAATAATTTTTCTTTTTTCTTAATCTCCACTGCCAGAAGGAACTGTTAGAAAAGTTAACACAATTTCTTGTTTGACTAGAAAGAAGAGCTGGCTGAAAGAATAAGTTTGCGTCTAGATCTTTCCTACTTACCCTCACTACTCCTCTTTATTTTGCTGGAGCAACACAAAATAGTTTGTTTTTTGTTAACACCAACCCTGAGGGTAATTTGCATTGTGATACCTATTTCTCATGTGATCAGATGATGTTTGCAGTATTGCTCACTCTATATAGCTTTGTTGGGTTTAGCAGTCCTTTATTTCATACTGGTTAAGTTTAAGANTGGGGAGGGACTATTGACAAGGTCTTGTGATAACAGGACAAGGGGCAATGGGTTTGAACTGGCAGAGAGATTTAGACTGGATGTTAGGAGGAAGTTGTTTGCAGTGAGGGTGGTGAGGCGCTGGCACAGGTTGCCCAGGAAGGTTGTGGCTGCTCCCTCCCTGGAGGTGTTCAAGGCCAGGTTGGAGGAGGCCTTGAGTGACCTGTACTAGTGGGAGGTGTCCCTGCCTATGGCTGGGGGCTGGAACTGGATGATCCTTGAGGTCCCTTCCAACCTTAGCATTCTATGGTTCTATGATAATTTCTGTTGCCCTCTTTGAGGTTATTAAGTATTATTTGTGATTAAATATGATGTACCTCTTCTATTAGCTATATCAAATCTTATTATAGATCTCATTAATAAATTAGGAGGACCTGCGTTACATAGAATCTGAGTGTTGGTGCTATGGAAGAGGAGTTTATTTTTAAAATGTAAACTTCTGAAGTTACAGAAGTTGAAGTAGTATCCTAGTGTGTCGCTTAGCTATCAGATTCCACAAGTTCTGACTTTTTATTGTGCTCTTGGAAAGCCTTTGCATCCACTTTGTGTGGAGAGGATGCCAAACACTGTCATCGTGAGGTTGTTTTTAACTTAGTTTCTTTGTCTTATTTTGCACTGCAGTGTAGCCTAGTATAGCATAAATCCATCTCATCTTTCAGAGCTCTGATCTCCTAAGTTTACCACCATTGTCAAAGGACAGGGTACAAAAGCACCAGTGTTTACCAGCATTTGGTTCTGGTAATCATAGTTATTTGCTGACAAGAAAATGTCCATTATCAGTTCCTACTTGAAAATAACAGGACAAGCCTGAACAGCAAATAAAAGCTCTTACAAGAGTTACAAATGCTCAAGAAAACCTAGAATTCTCTTGCTTTTCACATGGCTCCCAAGATGCTGTCATCCAGACATCAAGTTAGGAATTTTAAATCACAGAATCACAAAATTCCACACCTTGAGTACTGTGTCCAGTTCTGGGCCCCTCAATTTAAGAAGGATATTGAGGTGCTTGAGCGTGTCCAGAGAAGGGCAACGAGGCTGGGGGGAGGCCTCGAGCACAACCCTATGAAGAGAGGCTGAGGGAGCTGGGATTGGTTAGCCTGGAGAAGAGGAGGCTCAGGGGGGACCTTATTGCAGTCTACAACTACCTGAATGGTTGTGTAGCCAGGGGGAGGTTACCTTCTTCTCTCAGGCAACCAGCACAAGAACAAGAGGACAGAGTCTCAAGCTGTGCCAAGGGAAGTTTAGGCTGGAGGTGAGGAGAAAGTTCTTGACTGAGAGAGTCATTGGCTGCTGGAATGGGCTGCCCAGGGAGGTGGTGGAGTCACCGTCCCTGGAGGTGTTCGAGGCGGTTTTGGACGTGGCACTTGGTGCCATGGTCTGGTCTTGAGGTCTGTGGTAATGGGTTGGACTTGATGAGCTTTGAGGTCTCTTCCAACCCTGGTGATACTGTGAAAATGCCAGGCTGGAAGGGACCCCAAGGATCTTCTGGTTCAGCCTTTTTAGATGATAGTGTAGTTTAAATGAAATGACCCAGCACCCTGTAAAACTGAATTTTAAAAGTGACCAGTGTAGGAGAATCCATTGATTATCTTGGGGGATTATTCCAATGTTCAACTGTGAAAATTAATTTCTTTTGTTAATTTCTGATCCAGAGTGTGCAAACTGCTGGAAAAAAAAACCCCAAACCCCCACACTATTTCAATTAGTTGGCACAATTTATGTGCAAAATTATGATCACAGTCTAAAGATCCCAATATGTATTGATCTCTTCTCAAAATTTCTGTGGAAGAATGTTCTTAGTAAACAACAAAATCACAAAGGGTGAGATGCTGAGCAGGTGGAATTCAAAGTCCACTGAAGTCTGGCTCCCTGGACTAAACAGTCAAAGTGCTCTGATAGTAGGCTGGGAGGAGTCCTTTACCTCTGTGCTGAGCAATAGGTGCTGAATTTCTGCTGCATCAGCTGGAAACTACAGGTCTTGCTTGAGACTCCTACCAATAACTTGGCAGCTTTATGGAGATGTTAAGTTCCTGTACCACTAAATTACCTATTTATTTATTATGGTTAAGAAATTTTTTTTTATTATTATTTATCTTATTTTTTTCAATTATTATTCTTGGGCAATGGACCTAACCTAATTACTGTTTGCACATGTTGACTCAGAGACTTTGATAAAACAAATTACTGTGATGGAACTGCCCTAAACCTCCTGTTGCTAGTATACCAAATGATCTGCTGAAGACACAGAAGATACAACCACTTAAACTATTTTTTGTGATAAACCACTTATTCATTTACAGATATAACCCCTCACACACAGTCCTTATTGCAATCTGAAGCAGTGATCATCAGAGCATGACCACTGATTTCAATTAATCTGCATTGACTTAGATCAGCAGAATGCCAAGTTCAGCATTGGCAATTTCTAAACATTTAATTCAAGCACTTCTATGGTTCTGCTATATAGAATTAATGTAAAACCCCCCAGCTTGTTCATGAACATCCATTATGTCCATCATTCTTTGTCCTGAAGATCCTGAGGAAATGAAAGATAGCTGCTATTATAGAAACCCTCATGGTACTGTCCCGTCATGACCTTTGGACCTCAAAGCTTTCACAGTAAAGCAAACAAAATAGATGCATTACCTTTTAATCCAACAGAGCTATGAATGCTTTGTTTAAAAGCATTTAATCTGAGCAAAAGAGATTAGAAAAGGGAAGCAGCTGCAACTGAAATGTCTGTATTCAGCAGTCATACCCTAATGACAGAGAACAAAGTATGCGGCTCAGCGTGGCAGTGCTTACAGAGTTGTATTCTTCTACCAGTAACGTCTTTGGGAGGCATTGCAGTTTAGTGTGTCTGAGAAGATGTACTAAACATCCCTCAGAAATATAGGCAATGCTGCCATAGGACAGTAACTATACATTCAAATTACACTCTGATAACTCCACAGCTTTTCTTCAGACACGTTTGATATTATGGGATGGTCTTCAGCAGCATCTATGCAGTCATGCTCCATCATGACTTTAGTTTTCATTTTTCCTTTGTGGCGGTAGTAGTCTGAAGTGTGTTTGGATTCATAGCAAAGAACCTCAGCCACAGAAAGGAGGGCAGGAGTGGAGGAAGGGAGGGTAAGTTCTTTTCAAGTTCTGTCTCCCCAGGCAGTGTGGATACAACTGCAAACTTAGACTTTCGAGCAGGAGTGCAGGTGCTAAGGACAGTAGAGATAAGATGAGAGTCTTTTGAGTGACAGTAGCAAACAAGTAATATTTGACTGGAATACTAATTTTTTTTTCATCCTTTTTTCCTTTTTTTTTTCTTTTTCTTTTTTTTAAACTGCTTACCTGCCTACACATCAAGATAACTGGGACCTAATTTTTTTTTTTTTTTTATTGTAGTAATTTTCCTAGAAATAGATTTATCATAGGAGAAGATAGCATTTCATAGGGAAGTTTGGTCACCAGTATAAGAACTACAGAGGAACAAGCAGCTATATTACAGTAAACACAGACAGAGGAAACCCAAAAAATCCTAGAGACAGAGGGAAAAAAACCTATCAAGATCTATTTTTTCCCCCTGAGATATTCACATATTTCTATGGCATCACTTTGAGCTGGTGCAATAAAAGTAACAGTTTCCCATCTTGCCCATACATGTTAATAGCCCAAAACACCACCACTGTTTGAGCATTGGGTTTAGTTTATAAATGCTATATAGTGTACAGTATAGCTATAGGGATTTTTCTGTCCCTAAGACAGCTGTTTAATTTTGATGTAAAGCTTAGAGCTTTTCATCTCCTGCATCATCATCTGGCCTCGCTTAAAATGTGTGGCACACCTTAAAACTCTCATGATGTTACTTGATTTCTCTTAACTCGTGATAGAGGACAAGAATTGAATTTACATGATAAGGCTTTCTTTCCTCAATAGGCTATGCTGAAAGGGAGGGTGTGAATAGATGAATGTTGGTGGAGTGAGAAATGAATTCAAACCTTTTGCCAGAGGATGTGCTGTTTGTCTCCTGTTTTACAGAGAGACAGCCTCACTGGGTGACTAATTTAGCTGTGCCATGGATCTCCGGGTGATAAGGCTGTTTACCTTCCTCATTCATTCTGATGTCTTTGATGCTGTGTCATGCGACTTCACAGATCAGTACCTCCAATCACTGCCGTGTAATATACCACTGCATTTCCTGACAGCAAAACGAGTTTCATAAACAAACTTCCAGTGCTGGGTTGTGTGGTGGAGACAGCGACGTAGTACTCAGGAAATGGGGGAAAATTAATCTTTTGGCAGTATTGTTTTTTGAAATAAGATTAAGATTCCTGACTGTCTAAGCTTTTTTGATTGATCCACTACTTTTCCTAAAGATGCTTTGATCTGGCCATAATTAGTGACAATTTATGAAGATAACTTTGTTTGTGTTTTTTGTTTGGTTTGGTTTTTTTTTCCCCTCCCCCAGTATTTAATAGTAGACTGGGAACAGACCCATTTAGAGGTCCCAATAGACCCAACAGAGGATATTTAGAATCATAGAATCAGTCAGGGTTGGAAGGGACCACAAGGATCATCTAGTTCCAACCTCCCTGCCATGGGCTCACTCTAGATCAGGTTGCTCAGGGTCACATCAAGCCTGGCCTTAAACACCTCCAGAGTTGGGGCTTGCATCACCTTCCTGGGTAACCCCTTCCAGGCTCTCACCACCCTCATGGTGAAGAACATCTTCCTCGCATCCAGGCTGAATCTACCCATTTCTAGATTTATTCCATTCCCCTTAGTCATGTCACTACCTAACTAGCCTAAAAAGTCCCTCCTCAGCTTTATTGTAGCCCCTTTGAGATACTGAGAGACCACAATGAGCTCACCTCAGAGCCTTCTCTTCTGCAGACTGAACAGCTCCAACTCCCTCAGTCTCTCCTCATAGCAAAGCAACTCCAGCCCTCTGCTCATCCTCGTGGCCGTTCTCTGGACACCTTCCAGCACATCCATAGCCCTCCTGCAATAATGGCTCCAGAACTGGATATCTTCTTTTCCATTAAAAACTAATCTGAGACTACTAAAATCAGTAGCAAAACTTGAAACCCAGTGCTGGATGTTCTTTTTGCATTCCACAATAGTCATTCCAATGTCTTTGATTTACAGAGAATTGTTAGTAATGGCTTAAAGTGAATTACAAGCAATAGAAGAGTCATTACTCTGCCATGTGGACAAGGTTGAATATTGCCATGAGATGACTTTTGTAAAGCAGTGTCCTGTTTCTGACTCTTCCTTTTGTCAGCAGAAGATAGGTATGCATTAAGAGTGTTGGCTTTGTGTTTTCCTGACACCTCAAAGATATTAAAACATTCTTTAATACTGATAGATGTGCGTGAAAAAATGCTGCAGAGGATATTACAGCAACCCCTTTTGTTCTCTTAAACTGCATTTCCTTTAAAGATCTCCAATCTTTTATATATTTACATCTAGTTAAATGTAAAACAAGTTAGGCTAGCAGAGTGAGAGAGACTGCTGAGAAAATGAAGTATTGTGTGTTTGGTTTAAATCCTGTGTAAGAGTACTGCAGCCTAGCTGTTCTCTGGCACTTCAGATAACCTCCTGCTATCTCTCCCTTTTGTTCTCCACCATTGAGTGTGCTTGCTGTGGAAACAGAGCACACAGGGTGTGATATTACAGATACAGACCTTATCCTGATAAAGGGCTGGGACACAGAGGGTGGTGCATCCATTCATGTGCATTAGATATTGCCAATCTCTCTTGTCTGGTATGTTGTGATGTAGGCTAGATGCCTCATTTGTAAAGCTTTAAAGCTATGTAAGATGAATATCGTTCCAAATTGTGATCTCTTGGAATCTTTTCCTTTGGGCTATGGTTGGAATTCGAAGGTAGGGTGTACACTTTACTCTTTCTGCCCTTGTATTTCTGAGAAAAACTCTCTTGAAGATCTGAACATAAACAACTCATTAAAGTGAATTCCACCTTTGGGCCCCTGCAACTGGAAAGCTTGGTCTCTGATTCAGCTACCTGATTCATTCTATAATCACCTCAGCCAGTTGCTCATGGTAGTTTCTTTAGGTTATGCAATGTAAATGTTACGATTTGTATCTCTTGTGTAGTTATCTTTTAAATATTTAGGTGTGGGGTGGGTTGATAGAAACCTGCTCCAAAGAAAACACCCTCTCCCCAGCTGCCCGTTTCCCTCCTTCAGAAACTACAGCTATGAAAATCCTTCAAAGCCATAGCTTATAAATAGGAAATGTAGAAATAATAGCTCACATCTTTTCCTGACCCGATTTCTCTGTTTATTCTGTCTGCAAGTCCCTTTCTTTCATGTCCCAGATTTGAGAATAATTGTTTCTGATTTAAATTTTCATGTAGGCGATAGAGAAAGATTCCATTTATTTCATGAAAGGATATCTCTCTTCTTTTACATCTTCAATTCTGAAGTATGGCCATTCCACCATTTTCTTCTGCAACCAAAGAGAACAGCTCTCTTTTTCACTTTCCACAGTTTACAACATTTGTTGTGTTCAATATTGTTATGAATGATGCAACATTAACAAATTATATTAATTTTGATATCCAGGCAGAGATTGTTAATAACTATGAAAATTGTTCATTAGCATTAAATCTCAACAGAAAACTTACAAGGTTCGGAATGCAGGGTTTGGAAATTTATACACACAGGGTACAGGCAAAACTGGAACACTGTAAGAGGTAACCAGCGAATGCAAACATTGTACTGGAAGAGAAGGTTCTTGTGGCAACTACACTGCTTGTTGTTCATTATCCTGCTTGTCCGCTAGATGGATGCAGGAAGCTCCTTTCTGCTTATGGCAGAAGGCAATTAGTGAATTACAAGAGGCTTTAAGTATTTATTCACAAAATATTATCAGACAGTACCCAAAGCATGTGGAGGGGTTGCTTTTGGTGGTCTCAAAGCTGTTAGAGGCTTTGGAGTTTCCCCAGGCTCTTTTCTCAGGCAGCTGGAGTCTGGCACAGTCTCTGACCTGGTTCCTCTTGATTCCCCATTCAGCAGAAGCCTTGCAGAGGAACAGGCAGGATGCAATGCCATGTGCAGGCTTGGCACAATGTCATGCTGGCTGTGCAGGCCAATCTGCAGGCATTTAGAGCCTGTTCCTGGTAAACTTGAAGCAGTGGAGTTTCCAGGCAGTTCAGCATGCAGTGAGGCAGCAGCAGCACCATGAATACAACAGCAGAGAGCAGGTTGTGCTACCCGATCATCTCTTTTTATCGATATAGCCTGACACTAATGGGCATTTGGACATAGATTAGCCAACCAGGATGACACTTTGCAAGCTTGACCATATCAGGTGAAGCCAGGGTTTTGGTTTTCCTTTCCTGTGGTTGCTTCCCCCAGCACAGAAGGAGGGGAAACAGGGGAACATGTCTGGGCAAGCCACAGTCCTGAGACTCAGTGACTCCAGGTTCTTTGTCCTCTTTCCCGTGGTTGCTTCTCCCATTAGCAAAAGAGGTGGGAGAGCAGAAAAACATGGCTGGGCAAACCAGGACATGTATAAGCCTATTTTGGCCTGCTTAGGCCTACCATGACAATTATTTAGTGCCTACTGTGTTTCTCCCTGTTTTGCGTCGTATTTGGCACCCATTTCATGCTGCATCACCCTGATTTTCCTTTCTATATACACTTTACCTATTGCAATTTCCTTAACTGCTCTGCCTCCTGCTCTCCAGGCACCCTCCACTGAGGGTATATTTGATTTTTGAGTTTGATTCTCCTATGAGTATGGCCCAGTGGCAAATGCTCTTAAGGTTCAAAGGCTAGATGTGCTGTCTTAATGATTTAACCCACAGGTTTATTTGTTTTATCTTGAATATCTTGAGCTAGAAGGGGCCCATAAGGATCATTGAATCATAAAAGTTTGTGCCTGGATGGTGAAAGCAAAGCTTTTATATTAAAAGAATAAATCAGAAATTAATGACCCCCTAAACATGGATATCAGAGTTGAGAACAACACCCCTATGGGTTATAGTTTTGCTTTTGTTTCTTTTACATGAGCAAACCTGAAACCTGAAAATGTGTTTGTGGGGAAAGTAGATACTTTAGGGGGTTTAGCCTGTGTCAATTTGTGCATTGCAAGAAAATCCATGGCCTGTATGACATTTTCTTTGCATTTTTTGGGGTAAATTGTAAGGAAAAAATATTCTTCCTCCCTTTAGGTATTCTCACAATCTGACTTCAATAGTGGAATACATTTGGACATTAAGAGAATTTCCCTTGCACAATCAGGTGAAAAAAAGAGGTTATCATCGTGGTCCACAAAATGTCTCTCCAGCTTCACTATGTAATATTTATTTCATCCACTGATTTTAAATAGCAACACCTAGAAATATCTTAATTTTGGGGTTTTTTAAATTGGTTTCATAAGAAGTCTTCTAAAGCAGGCTTCAGTGAGAGCACAAATACAGTCTGGTCAATGACTGGCTGGAGAGCAGCCCTGAGGAGAGGGACTTGGGGGTGCTCGTGGGCAAGATGCTCAACATGAGCCAGCAGTGTGCACTTGCAACCC
Organism: Eubucco bourcierii; assembly: GCA_013396675.1. Classification (NCBI taxonomy): domain Eukaryota; kingdom Metazoa; phylum Chordata; class Aves; order Piciformes; family Ramphastidae; genus Eubucco; species Eubucco bourcierii. The sequence continues at coordinate 81,019 of VWZE01017341.1, read as the reverse complement.
AGAAAGCCAACCAGAGCCTGGGCTGCAGCAGGTCCCACTCTACTCCACTCTGGTGAGACTCCACCTGGAGTACTGCTTCCAGTTCTGGAGCCACCATTACAAGAGGGCTGTGAAAATGCAGGAGTAGGTCCAGAGAAGGGCCACGAGGATGCTCAGAGGACTGGAGCACCTCTGCTATGAGGACAGGCTGAAAGAGTTGGGGCTGTGCAGTCTGGAGAGCAGGAGGCTCTGAGGTGACCTTGTCGTGGCCTTCCAGTATCTGAAGGGAGGCTACAAAAAAACTGGGGAGGGACTTTTTAGGCTCTCAAGTAGTGACAAGATAGAGGAAATGGAGCAAAACTGGAGGTGGGGAGATTCAGACTGGATGTGAGGAGGAAGTTCTTCAGTATGAGAGTGATGAGAGCTTGGAATGGGTTACCCAGGGAGGTGGTTGAGGTTCCATCCCTGGGGGTGTTTAAGGCCAGGCTGGATGAGGCTCTGGGCAGCCTGATCTAGGGTAGGGTGTCCCTGTCCATGGCAGGGGGATTGGAACTAGATGATCCTTGTGGCCCCTTCCAACCCTGACTGATTCTATGATTCTACAGAAAAAAAAAAAAAAAATTAAAAAAAATTCTGAGCAGATGAATTACTACCCTGGACATAACAAAAAGTCATAGTCAGAATTTCAAACTGCCCTCTCACATGGTCAATTTCTTTGTGAAGAATTCAAAGTATGTATGGGAGTGGTGCAAGTGTGAGGGTGTATGTTTATACAGTGTGTGTTTTTATATATATATATATATATATATATATATACATACACACACTATCTGTCTCTCCCTCCTTTACCATCCATCCACCCACATGAACATGTATGTATGTGCTCATGTGTATTTCCAAATATGTTGATGTCCAAATATCAAGCTTCAGTGTGGATTTGTGTGTGAAATCAGCCATCATGTGAATTCATAGCAACACAAGCAATTTCTGAGCACTGAAGAGGCAGAGCCTGATTTCTAGAGTACTTTTTTGTGTCAATGAGTTGTAAACATATTCTGGAGTCACAAAACATCTACTCTTGACTCCAGAGATCAGCCTTAATGAGGGTAAAGCACTGATCTCCATTGCCTCTCATCTATTCCACACCACCAGCAACTGTCTAACCCACACACCATGAAACAGAGGGCTTGATGAGGTGGGAAAGCATCCTCAGCTGGTGGCCAGCTTTGTGAGTCCTCTTATGTTGAATGCAGCTGGTGCCCTTCAAATTCAGATCCTAGGATTATAATTTTCTCACTAATCTTAACAATGAAAATCAGCTGACAAGCAGAAGGCATGGGATAGCTAAATGTGGAGGACTTCAGTTTTCAAGTGCAATTTGAAATTTGAGAATCCTGTAAATGAGCAAGGCTGCATGTACAAGGCATTTCAGAAGGATTGTGACAACCTTTGTTCTTACTATAGTCACATTGTACTTGATTGCTTTATGTGATTACATATCTCTGAGCCATTAGATATTAAAATAGCTGTTAAAAAAAGATTTTTAGCTCAATACAAGGTCCCAGTTCTGAAATGATTTGTGGAAAATGCAAATATGCTGGAATGTTACACTGTTGTTTTTAGTGCTTAGGAATGACAAATCTCTGCTTGGTAATAATCCATGTCTCTCTATTTCTTTGGCACAGAAGTTGCATAAAGTTTATAATTGATCTCCATACAAATCCAGCTGGTTTGGTGGTGGCTTTTTTTT
>VWZE01017341.1:0-79269 GCA_013396675.1 Eubucco bourcierii | reverse complement strand
TTTTTTTTTTTTTTTTTTTTTTTTTTTTTCCCCCAGAGGACACATTTTAGTGCCATCCTATTAGCACCAAGATAAATCACTTCAAATCCCTTAGTAGTTCTGGAAGTCTTACTCCTAATTTACATCTTCTGTTACAAGTGAAGCAGAATCACTTTTTTTTTTTTTCTATATACCAGTTCTGAGTTTTCCTCTGACTCAAACTGATCCAGTGAAAATGTTAGTTGTTATCTTCCCATCACTCATGCCATCTCAAAGGCTAACACCCCTTACATTGGCACTGGAGCTTTGTGATGAGAAGGCTTAGGGGGGATCTAATAAATGTTTATGAATAGACGAGGGCTGGATGTCAAGAGGGAAGGCACAGGCTCTTCTCAGTTGTACCCTGTAATAGGACAAGGAGCAATGGATATAAGCTACAGCACAGAAAGTTCCAACTCAACATGAGGAAGAACTTCTTTACTGTAAGGGTCATGGAGGACTGGCACAGGGTCCCCAGAGAGGTTGTGGAGTCTTCTCTGGACACTTTCAAGACCCATCTGGATGCATTCCTGTGTGAGCTGAGCTAGATTCTCTGGTCCTGCTCTGGCAGGGGCGTTGGACTCAATGATCTCCAGAGGTCCCTTCCAACCCCTAACATCCTGTCATCCTGTGACAATTAGAGCAAAGAGTTCTATAGGAAAACAACACTAAGAAAATAGTGAACATAGCCTTATAATTAAATTTCATAACTGTAAGTATAAAATGTATGATCTATAGATCTGCATGGCTCTTTGACTAGCTGGCTGTTTCCTGATTAGTGTCTAATTGCTCTTTGGACCACTAATGTCACAAGACAGACTCTTTTTTCATTTTGTACTAACAGAAACAATAAGAGACATTTTTCCTGGTCTTTCTTACCTGGTCAGAATTTAAATCTGTGATGGAGAATGGGATTAATTGTGTACATTTTGCTGACCCTCCTGAGCTGTGCTCCAGTGATTTACTGTGGTCAGAGCCCTACAATGGACTCCTAGCTTCCCATTAATTTCTGTCACTCTGAAGAGAAAGCAAAAGAAAAAGTGTTTTGTGTGAAGTTCATCTCTTTCCTTTCTCCATATAACCCTGTATTCTTATCTGTGTAAAGACAGATTCAAGATTTATCTCTGAATAGAAACATAATCCTTGAATCCTAAAACACAGCCCTGTGGATGTCTACTGTGTTTATTCAGAACTATAATAAGATCCAGCAACGCTTTAAAGAATTCTTTAGAGAATCAGTATTTGAGATCATAAAAGCCCAAAGGCCTGCAATCTTCTCTCTCATTCTCAACACTTCTTTCATTGCATTGCTTTCTTTAATCACTTAGAGGCAGACTGTCACTCTCCATAGCTAGTACTTAATGAAATTCAACACAGGCAAGTGGAGAGTCTTGCACCTGGGAAAGAACAACTCTAGGGATCAATATAGGTTGGGGACTGACCTGTTGGAAGGCAACACAGGGGAAAAGGATTTGGGGGTCCTAGTGGGTGGGAGGTTGACCATGAGGCAGCTGTGTGATCTTGTGGCCAGGAAGGCAAATGCCATTCTGGGGTGGATTAGAAGGGTTGTGGTTAGGAGGTCAAGAGAGGTTCTCCTGCCCCTGATGAGGCCACATCTGGAGTACTGTGTCCAGTTCTGGGCCCCTCAGTTCAGGAGGGACATAGAATTGCTTGAGAGAGTCCAACACAGAGCCACAAAGATAATGAAAGGGATGGAAAAATCTCTGTTACAAGGAGAGCCTGAGGGAGCTGGGGCTGTGCTGCTTGGAGAAGAGGAGCCTGAGAGGTGACCTCAGCAACGGTTATAAATATGTGAAGGGTGAGTGCCAGGAAACTGGAGCCAGACTCTGCTCAGTGATGCCTGAAGACAGGACAAGGGGCACTGGAAGGAAGCTGAGACTTAGAAAGTTTCATGTAAACGTGAGGAGGAATTTTTTCCCTGAGAGGGTGACAGAGCACTGGAACAGGCTGCCCAGGGAGGTTGTGGAGTCTCACTCTCTGGAGATGTTCAAAACCTGCCTGGACACATTCCTGTGTGATCTGGTATAGATGATCCTGTTCTGGCAGCACATTTGGACTGGATGAGCTTTGGAGGTCCCTTCCATCCCCTGACACTCTGTCGTTCTGTGATTTGTTTTTTGTTGCTGCTGTGTCTTCTAAACTTGCTTCCTCTGTTTCTCTTTTTCTTTCTGTTTTTTAGACATCTGATTTTGCTGTGTTTTGCAAAACTTGCATTATCATGTCCCAGAATCTCAAAAATGTATTGTTTATCTCAGAGTTCTCCAAGAAGCAATATTCTTCTTTGCCAAGCCAGGATTCATAAATAGAAGCCAGGGACTGTTTCCCACTCAGTGTCTTTGGATTCAACTCTATTGTCTACCTCATTTGCAGTACTTTGCTGAAATAAGTTCTGCATACTGGATGCACATGGAGTATTGACTCAAGGAATATGAAGGACTTGGGCACTCTTGGAACAGCTTCTGATACACACACTGTGTGTTAAAGCACTTCAGGGTTAAAAAGGTCTGAGAGTCTTTAAAAGAATGAGTGTATAGTCTGAAGCAAACAATCCTGCATTTGCTAGATATCCCATATCTTTTTGGAATGGCTTTTGGAATGGGCTGCCCAGGGAGGTGGAGTCCCTGTCCCTGGAAATGTTTAAAAAGTAACTGGCTGTGGCACTTGGTGCCATGATTTAGTTGATTAGGTAATGTCGAGTGATAGGTTGGACTTGATGATCTCGAAGATCTTTTCCAACCTGATTGATTCTGTGCTACTGCATTCTAGTGAAGATCTGTGTTGTTATATTATTCCTCAGGAGATCACACCCTGAGTTATCTGGTTAACTGCTTGGGCTCTAGTGGTCAATCAATATCACACAGTCTCACAGTATCACCAGGGTTGGAAGAGACCTCAAAGATCATCAAGCCCAAACCGTTGCCACAGACTTCAAGACCAGACCATGGCACCAAGTGCCACGTCCAAACTCGCCTTGAACACCTCCAGGGACGCTGACTCCACCACCTCCCTGGGCAGCCCATTCCAGCAGTCAATGACTCTCTCAGGCAAGAACTTTCTCCTCTCCTCCAGCCTAAACTTCCCCTGGCACAGCTTGAGACTCTGTCCTCTTGTTCTGTTGCTGGTTGCCTGAGAGAAGAAGGTAACCTCCTCCTGGCTACAACCACCCTTCAGGTAGTTGTAGACTGCAAGAAGGTCTGCCCTGAGCCTCCTCTTCTGCAGGCTAAACAGTCCCAGCTCCCTCAGCCTCTCTCCATAGGACTGTGCTCAAGGCCTCTCCCCAGCCTCGTTGCCCTTCTCTGGACACGCTCAAGCACCTCAATGTCCTTCTTAAATTGAGGGGCCCAGAACTGGACATAGGACTCAAGGTGTGGCCTAAGCAGTGCAGAGTACAGGGGGAGAATGACCTCCCTGCTCCTGCTGGCCACACTATTGCTGATGCAGGCCAGGATGCCATTTACCTTCTTGGCCATCTGGGCACACTGCTGGCTCATGTTCAGGCGGGTGTCAATCAGCACCCCCAGATCCCTTTCTGTTTGGCTGCTCTCCTAAAAAAAATTTTCTTATTGTTTAATTGAAAATTTCCAGAAAACCATTAGACTATTAAGGCTATGGAAGCTTGAAGACAAAGCTTTTTTGATTACAGTTGAACTAACTCCTCCAGAAGTTAATTTTCCTTAATTTCACCTTTCCTGCATGCATGAAATTGAAACAATTTATAGAGTGCATGTTAGAGGCATGGCTCCCTCTAAGTTCTCTCAAATGATAGGTGAGATGCTTGAAATTCAGCACAGGATGGTTGTAATGCATGCAGCTGTAAAGAGCTGTTTGTCTTTATAAAGAATCAAAGTTAAAAAAAAAAATCTTTAAAATTACTATTTTCAATTAGGGGCAGTCTACCTAACAAAAATAAAATTATTTGTGTTTTGCATGTGGATGATTTGATGGGGATTGGAACTAGATGATCCTTGAGGTCTCTTCCAACCTTACCATTCTATGACTTCCTGAAATTTCTGTGATGTGACACTAGAATAACCATGCCTGAATGAGTGTCTAGGGGTCTTGTGTACCACCTCAGGTTTGCAACGTTAGAAAGAGCTTCTACAGGAACATAGAAAGGAGTTTGCACCAAAATTATTTATAAAATGGTCCTATAATTTGTCTAAAAGAATATTGCAAAGCTTGTAGCATTTTTGTTCATGTCACTGCAACAAAATGCAGTATTGAAGGCCCTACCTGCAGAGAAATTTTGCAGAATTGCTGGAGAGGAAAGGAAGTGCAACTGTCTCTTTTTAAGGAGTGATTTAAGTGGATGTTTTGACATGAGTAATATCTGTAACAAAACATGCAAATTCTAAGTAAATTGTGCTGGTGAGTAAATCTTTGGGGGATTTTTACATCCTTAATTAATGATTTTAATGTCAAATTAGGACTCTAGCTCTATTAATGTGTTTTCAAAGGAGTGAGTATCAAATCCACCTACTTTATTCTCTTCTTCCATATTCATCTCATCTGTTTTACCATTTCTGTGACTGGAAAGCATTTTAAAAGTGTATTCAAGTGAGCAATCACAGCTCTGAAAGCATGAAAGAATGGGAGAGAATCCATTTCAGCTTTGAAAAGGAGCAGTAAAAATGTTGGTGTTAGTACTTCAATTCATGGGAGAAACAGCTGCATGAGATACACTGCTTCTGCCACAAAGCTCAAGCAGCATTTACTCCATCAAGGCAGTAAGGTCTTGCCAGCATTTCAGAGAATCACAGAATGTCAGGGGCTGGAAGGGACCTTGAAACCCCTGCCAGAGCAGGACCACCTATGCCAGATCACACAGGAACACATCCAGGTGGGTTTGGAATATCTCCAGAGAGGAAGACTCCACAACCCCCCTGGGCAGCTTGTTCCAGTGTGCTGTCACCCGCACAGGGAAAAAAAAATCCTCCTCATGTTTACATGGAACCTCCTATGCCTTGATTTCCACTCATTGCCGTTTGTCCTGCCACTGGGCATCACCCAGCAGAGCCTGACTCCAGCCTCCTGGTATTTGTCCTTCACATATTTATAAACATTGCTGAGGTCATCTCTCAGTCTCCTCTTCACCAAGCGAAAGAGCCTCAGCTCCCTCAGGCTAACAGAGCTGTTCCATTCCCTTCACCATCTTTGTGGCTCTGTGCTGGACTCTCTCAAGCAGTTCTATGTCTCTCTTGAACTGGGGGGCCCAGAACTAGACACAGTACTCCAGATGTGGCCTCAGCAGGGCAGAGTAGAGGGGCAGGAGAACTCTCTCGACCTACTAACCACAGCCCTTCTAATACACCCCAGAATGGCATTGGCTTTCTTGGCCATAAGAGCACATTGCTGGCTCATGGTCAACCTCCTATCCACCAGCATCCCCAGATCCTTTTCTCCTTCTTTGCCTTCCAACAGCTGTTATTTCCTTATAGCATTGCAAACAATAAGGTTCCTTTCTACTTCTGAAATGTTACCTCATATTCCTATGACTGGGAAAAAAACCTACACTTTATAAAGTCTGCAGCTATTTCATTCAGCTGACCTGCTTCATGTGACTTTTCCAGGGATAATTTTAACCTAAGTATATTACAAATGGATGCTTTGTTCCTGGAGTAAAAGCTTGTGGTCTGTTTTTGTTTGGTTTCTTTTTTTTTTTTCTCATGCCAGTGGGAAACCCAGGGATTCTGAGTGGATTATCATAACTGCCTTCTAAACTGCTCTAATGTTTAATCCAAAGAATACCTGGATATTTTCCATTATAAACAGCACAGATGCCCATATTTACAGCAGTGCAGTTCCCACATAGAAAGCATTTGGGGCATATTCTACTGTAAGAAGATCTTTTATTCAATTATAATGTAGACAGGCTTGAGGTTAAAATGTACTTTGCTGCTTTTCTGCTTCAGAATGCAAATTAACTTTGGTTTCCCAACACACCTTTCACCAATTTTCTTTCAAATAATTGATTTGTTGAGAAATTTTGCTGCTTTGAAGGAGAGATATGAATTTCAGTTTGCTTAGCTTGTCTGAATTTTGATCAAACATACCATAAAAGATGTTGTGATTTGTGAAAAGTCAGGTTGCAAGTATTTGGGTCCTGAATTATGCTAAGTCAGATTTGATTTGCACTCAATTGCCAATATAAAGTTTTGGATTTGGGTGGAGGTTTTTTATTCTTGGTTGGTTTTGTGTTTTTTTTTTCTTTGTTTTTTGTTTGTTTGGTTGTTTTGTTGTTGTTTGGTTTTTTTAATTGTTATTAGTTTTATGGGTGTAATGTTCCTTGCCCTTCCTTGTGAAATATCACAGTGTAACAGCAGAAAAGTTCTCACTGAAATTAGTAGCTCTGATTCCATTGCAGTGTTTGAACTGTAGGCTATAAACCAAACTTGCAAACTCAAGTGCAAACAAAATGTTGGGTAAGTGTCCAGCTAAACAGAGTTGACTCAAGCAGCAGATGAGGCAGCCCCTGAAATAGTTTGTGATCATGCAAATACACCTTCTGTATTTTAATTCAGACAACATTTTTTTTGGTTTGTTTTCATGACTACACACAATTTATGTTTAAATGTCTGACATTTCAAGTGCTATATCATATAATAAAATTTGAGAGGGCTGTGTAATTTGTACCTAATATACATTAGAATGCATAGCACAGAATGATGTTTCTTTAATACATAGGACTGTAGGTTTTATTATTTGTGTAGTAAATGCTGTTCCATGAAAAAAAAAAAGAGGTCCTCATTGTATCCCAGAGCCATATGGAAGTAATTAGTGGTTTAATTACACAAGCTTACAATTTTTCTTTGGATTTTTTGAGTGTAAAACCAAAAGTGGTAGCAATTCTGCCAGGATTGTATATAATTTAGTCTGGCTGAATGGGGGCACAATGTACTTCTCTTTCACAAAGCACATGCTTTCAAAAGCTTGTGTTTCTGAATTTGGGGAAAAGCAGTAGCTCCCATCATTCTGTCTCTGACTTCTGTTGGAAATAGGTGGTTGATAGGCCAGATCTTCAGCTCACCTAGCTCTTTTGACATCTGCATCAGTAGGATAATTAGCCCGACTGAGGATCCAGCTGGGATGGAAGAAAACACAACTGGGTTTAACCTATTCAACAAAGGAAAAACAGTGTGTTCAAGTAAAGTGTAATGTCATGAGAGGTTAGTCATTCAGTTTTATGGCAAAATATTCTGAATTGTTTAAATCTAATTTCATAGAATCACAGAATTAACCAGGTTGGAAAAGACCTTTGAGATCATTGAGTCCAATCTATCACCTAATACCTTCTAATTAATTAAACCATGGCACTGAGTGCCTCATCCAGTCTCCTTTTAAACACCTCCAGGGACAGTGACTCCCAGACAGCCCATTCCAATGCCAATCACTCTTGCTGTGAAGAACTTCCTCCTAACACCCAGCCTAAACCTACCCTGGCACAGATTGAGGCTGCGTCCCCTTATTCTGTCACTGGTTGCCTGGCAGAAGTGCCCAACCCCACCTGGCTACAACCTCCTTTTAGGTAGTTTTAGACAGCAATGAGTTCTGCCCTGAACCTCCTCTGCTCTAGGCTGCACATCCCCAGCTCCCTCAGCCTCTCCTCACAGGGCTGTGCTCCAGCTCCCTCACCAGCCTTGGTGCCCTTCTCTGAACACATTTCAACACCTCAACATCTTTCTTAAATTGAGGGGCCCAGAACTGGACACAGCACTCGAGATGATTCCAACCTGTTCTCTTCAAGCAAGTGCAACTTCCATTTAGCAGTGGATTGTGCTATTATTATTTCTAGCTTGTCATACAATTTAGACTTTAATAGCTGCTCTCCCCCGCCCCCATTTCTTCTTAATGCATCTTGTCTCTTGCTGTGCTCTGACCTTTTAATAAGTGTCCACATGGAGTGGATTAGTCAAGTTCTGTGTGGTATAATCTGAAGTCCACTGGATTGAATGGGAAAGCTATTCTTAATTCAAGAGGGCACTGACTCAGGCAACCAAGAGATTAAGAACATGCAAACATGCAAGCATTGTTGGATATTTGAAGGGCTTTGGAAATTGTTTCAACAGGAGTATAAGACCAATTGGATCATCTCAATGTTCATCATCCTCATTTAGGTTTAGGTCCACTAGATACCTCACTGTGGCTTTACAAAAATGCTTCAAAAAGAAATCAGGCTACAATGACAGACCACAGCTTTTCAAGAGGAAAGCTGGGCTGTTTTTAAAAGTGTGCTAACAAATAAGAAGAGAATAAATGAGAGCTGGCTTTATGGAATCCATCTGCAGGCATGGATGTCCACAATACAAGGCCTTATGTAAAGCCTAGAGTGAAATCTTTGCTTGATATACATCCTTTGTTTGTTCTGTGCTCTGGTGGAAATTAACATAAGGGAAGCATTTGGTTTAGGGTCTGCTGTGATTAGAACTGATCTTTGCAGGCTTCCTCTGTGAGTAATGCAGTGGCAGCAGATTTCTCACTTGTTTTAGGTTACAATTGACTTGATAAAATGGTGAGTGTTTGTCAGCCAACTTTGCTATTTTCAGTTTCAACAGCATTAAGGAATCATAATTTCATTTAATAACAGTATGAAAACACAGAATAGTGGGGGTTTTTTTCTGTTCTGAGTCTTTGAGGAATTAAAAGTGCTTGGGTTTGACACCTAAGTACTGATGACACTTTTTTACTCCTGGAATCTTCCACGTTGCTGTTACTGTTGCTGCTACATTGACAGAAGTATCACCTTAGAGAGATACACTTTGCTTTTAGAAAGCACATCTAAGGAGCATCCTCTGCTCATTCTTGATGAGGGCATCCCAGCTAACTGTGCAGTCACTTGATAGGTGTACCTCTTCTGCCTAATGACTGCAGAGACAGACCAGCCTCTTCCTCTGCCAAAGGAAGGTTTTCCATTAGGACTAAGCTGTTCACTCCAGCCACATCTGTGTTTAAAGAGCCTTGTGACTTTGCAGAACTCATATGCTCTATATTAGACACTCAGGTTCACACCAAACTAGTGAGTGAGGAGACCAAAAGGTTAGTCTGTAGAAAAGGTTGAGAAAGGGTAGACTCCCATTCCTTTCAACAGCTTAGAAGTGTAATATTTTGGACTATGATGAGAAACTCAAGCTGCGTAGTTTGACTTGAACTCTTTTAGTTCTTCCTCTCTGGTAACTACTGAAAGAGCAGCCTGAAGAGCTAAGTAGTCAATATACTGATTAAAGGGGAGGGAGAGCTTTACTGTGTTTTTACTTCAGCTATTTCATTTTGGTTGTGGCTGGACCAAAGGTCTTCCATGTACAGTGTGAGTTATCTCAGCACTGACAATGAAGGACACTTAGAGATGTGGGGTTTGGATGTCATTGTGTGCTGAATGGTGACACCACACACTGTTATGTTTGGCAGATACCATTTAAATATTACCACAAAATGCTGCCAGGTCTTTTTGGTCGTGTGTACTTGCTACAGAAGAAATTGAAGGAGTCTTTTGTGGTAAGGGAAAAAACAATAACAAAAAGAGTGGGTTGGAAGAGGGGTAGGTGGAGATAGTGAGAATGCAGAGATGCAAAGCATACACAAGATTGTTTGGCTTTTTTTTTTTTTTTTTTGGTGGAAGTATGTTTTGGGTTTCAGAAGGAATTCACACTTGTACACTGGTGTGTTAGTATATTTGGTTTGCCTTATTTGTTTTAAAGACAGAGTTGGATTACAGAAGTGGAATCTGACTCCAGCGATCTGCCCAGTATGCAATAGATTGCCCAGCTCTTTCAGGCAGTAGTGCAATTCAGATCCAGAGTTGCATTTGCCTGAATGCATAAAGCAAAAGAATTCTGGCACAAAACTCCAGCTGCACTCATTAGTAGTGTTGTCTCTGAATCACAGAAACACAGAATCATAGAATGGTCTGGGTTGGAAGGGAGATCTAAAGCTCATCCAGTCCAACCCCCTCTGCAACCAGCAGGGGCATCCCCAACTAGATGAGGTTACCCAGAGCCCTCTCAAACCTCACTTTGAACGTCCCCAGGGACAAGGACCCAACTACCTCCCTGGGCAACCTGTTCCAGTGTGCCACCACTCTCACAGTAAACAACCTGTTCCTAACATCCAATCTAAACCTGCTCTTCTCTAGTTTGAAGCCATTGCCCCATGTCCTGTCACTGCAGGCCTTTATAAAAAGTCTATCTGCAACCTTCTTGTAGGTCCCCTTCAGGTACTCCAAGGCTGCTATCAGGTCTCCCCAGAGCCTACTCTTTTCCAGGCTGAACAACCTCATGTTCCTCAGCCTGTCTTTGGAGCAGAGGTGCTCCAACCTCCTGAATCCTGCCGGGAATCTCAGGATTTGGTGTTCCATTGTCTCCGTACTGCTCTGAGCAAGAGTTTTGGTTTAGACTCTTCTTCGATTACTGTTTTCATAAAAACAGAACCAAGTAAGAACATCTGAGCTGCTGGAATCACTTTTTTATTTTATTAACTTCTACTAAAGTATTCCTCTCCCTCCAGCAGAAAACCCTAAAACCCTGAAGTATTTGTTCTCGTGTTATTAAGGTACAGTCTGCCTCTTGACATTTTTCTTACAAAAGCAAAACTTAGAGTTATTTGCTCTTGGATGGTTAAGTAACTGTTCTTGAACCTATCCCAGAACTAAAGGGCTATTCTTAGGAATGTGTTCAATATTTGCTTGAATAAAAAGACCTTAACCTTGGCTCTTTTTAGAAATACCTTTTCATATCCTCATTCCAAAGAAAAGAAGTCACTATCATACACCACAAAGGCTTGTTATATAAACTGATTTGACCAGGTGAGCAAAATGATCTCTTGGAGAGGAAATAGAGTCTGAAATAATTGTTTGATGGTTGTTTTCATGTTGAAAGGTTGGGTAACAGAAAACAAGGAGAATGTGAATTACTGTTGCTTCATACAACTCTTCAAACTTGTTTTTCAGCACAAGGCAGAGCTGATAAATGGGCAAATTAGCTGAGTTCAGAGGAAAATATGTATATACAGTGCTCAGGTACTTCAAGTGCTGTTGTGATTGTATATCTAACTGGTGATTTGAGATTGTGAGCCATCTAAAGAAAGCATTTACTCTTTGGTATTAGAAATGCATCTTTATAGGAGGAAGCACCACTATAAGATCTAGAATAAATGAATAATCTTTCTTTTCCCTTTTTTTAGCTTTCTGTTTGAGTGTATGAAAGTGTATGAGTGAAGGAAAGGGCTCTCTCTGTGCTATAAATATCCTCCAAGAGAATATTTTTTTCATATACATAGTGCCCCAAAGAGAGGCAGACAAAGCAAAGGATTTCTTATAAGGGATTGTGAATTGTGAAGTAGAAGAATTCTGTGTCACCTCTGAAAACATGTTTATATGTTTCACTTAGTGCTGCAGCTGCTCAATTACAAGAAGATCACAGGACCACAGAATTAACCAAGTTGGAAAAGACATTTGAAACGTCCAATGACAGATGTGAGCTTGTTTGTCCATTTCAATTCTAGTCCAGTAAAATGATATTTGAATAAAATCTCTGAGGTTATATATAATCTCACTCAGTGCCAATTCTTTTTGTGCTTAGATACCCTCATATAGTATCTGAGAGTACATAATGTATACTCTGCTTTGTCTGTGAGCTGCCTAAAGGAGATATGGATTGTTTATAAGTGCAGCAAATCCCAAGATGGCTCCAGTGAGAGACAGGTTAAGTTTCAACAGGCTTATTAATTCAGGCATAGTCCTTCACAGAAGTGGCTGTATTTTTCCCAGGACTAGTAAATCCAAAAGCTGCTTATGTGGCATTGAAGAGCACAGAGCTGAAGCTTACTAAGTCCTATTAGGTCTGAGTTAGCAGCTCAAGTACTTCTGAACCATGCTGGCAGGGTTAGAAATGCTGTGGAGGGTGTGGGAACACCTGAGAGTCACCCTGTGTGAAGGCTGTTTGGATTTAGCATGGACTTAGCAGTGTGTGCTGCAGCTATCACTGCATTACCTTTTAATATTCCAAGTACCAGGAGAATGTATTAGTTTGGATATGGGAAACTGAGCCTAGAAGTTTGGGGCTGTCTGAGCTAAGAAGGCCACATCAGAGCAGGAAGCCAGAGAAACAGGAGACAGGCATCCATGTGAATCTGAGAAGCCAAAACTCACCAAGATATTAAGTCCAAACTAATAACCACCAGCAGATGACCACATGGGGATCATCTGTAACATATTTTGCCATTATTTCTGTGGTATTTGTGTTATTCCATATCCCACATAGCCCAACCAACCATTTCTCCATATAGGGGAGAAACAGGTAATATTTCCCACTGTTTGTCCATTTCAATTCTGNTCAAGTACTTCTGAACCATGCTGGCAGGGTTAGAAATGTTGTGGGGGGTGTGGGAACACCTGAGAGTCACCCTGTGTGAAGGTTGTTTGGATTTAGCATGGACTTATATATCCCACATAGCCCAACCAACCATTTCTCCATATGGGGGAGAAAGAGGTAATATTTCCCACTGTTTGTCCATTTCAATTCTAGTCCAGGAAGATGATATTTGAATAAAATCTCTGAGGTTATATAAAATCTCACTCAGTATCAATTCTTTCAGTGCCTAGATACCTTCTTCTTGTGCCTAGAAACCCTCTTTTAGTGCCAAGAAACCCAAATGGCAACCTGCTATTTGAGAATAACCACATTGATGACAGTGCAATTACCCTGCAGTGAGTTAATCATAGAATCACAGACTCATAGAAAGGTAAGGTTGGAAGGGACCTCAAGGATCATCCAGTTCCAACCCCCTGCCATAGGCAGGGACACCTCCCACTAGTACAGGTCACTCAAGGCCTCATTCAACCTGGCCTTGAGCACCTCCAGGGAGGGAACATCCACAACCTCCCTGGGCAACCTGTGCCAGTATCTCACCACCCTCACTGTAAAGAACTTCCTCCTAACATCCAGTCTAAATCTCCCCTCTGCCAGTTCAAACCCATTGCCCCTTGTCCTGTCATTGCAAGACCTTGTCAATAATCCCTCCTCAGCCTTCCTGTAGGCCCCCTTCAGATACTGGAAGGCTACTCTAAGGTTATAACACCTTGGTGAAGTTATTTAAACAAAAATAAACAAATGTGAAGCTTAAAAAAACCTACATGACATGTAGGAAAATTAAATATTTAGAAAACCTGCTTAATGATATTTAAAGTTATTTAGTATTAACATTTAATAGTAATATTTTCAAAATCTGCTTGATGATATTTAGAGATATTTAGTGTTAACATTTAATATTAATATTTTCCAAATCTGCTGAATGATATTTAGATTTAGTATTAACATTTAATATTAGTATTTTAAAAATCTGTTTAATGCTATTTAGAGAAATAAATAATATTTAGAGAAATAAATAATACTTAGAGAAATAAATAATATTTAGAGAAATAAATCTGCTAATTTACTGTCAGAAGTCTTGAAAATGATTTAACTAAGAAGGGAAAAACAGGCAAAATTTGAATCATTGTGTATTATTGATTGTAGGAGTATGCACTGCAAGGTCACCAGTGAATTAGCACTTGATGATGAGTGCTGTATCCTGGGATTCCTTCAGAATTCTTTTCCAGTTGTTTATGTCAGGTCTGCCTAGTTTGCCAAAGGCAGATGAGTGTGACAGCTTCTACAGAGTCTCGTCAGCAATCAGTGCTGGGAAGGGTATATAGAGAAGTGAAAAATAATGGTGTTGCTGCTTAGCTTTTCTCTGGACTGTCTCTCCAATCCGTTTCTAACCCATACTATGTGTGGTTCTGTAGTTGCACAGCTCAATTATATCGGGATAAGGAAATGAACATGCTGGGACCATACCATTGGCAGCCTAATTCTTGCAAAGATTAACATCCCTGTTGTGTACACTTCTCAAATGCATGCACAAGTACTCAGAGAAGTCCACCTCCATCTACCAAATGCCAGTGTTTGGAAGAGTCCTCAGCTTCAGAAGCTGAGTGTCCTGGCACTTCCTGTAGTGCATAGCAAGACTCCCAGAATGGTACTCAGAGACCATTAAGCTGAGCAGGAAAATAACAAGTATGACTATTTCAAGGGAAGAATAATAACAGAGTTAATCTACTAGCAACTCTGATGGTTTGGGAGTTCCCCACCCCTCCCACACTTCATAAAATGACCCAGACTAGAACTCAGCTGGCTGGAAGTTAAGAGATGAAGCTCTATTTACAGCTCAGCACAATGTACAAGCAGAGATACACACTATAAACAGGGATAGTTACAGACATATACAAGTGAAAGGTAATACAGAAACACAACTCCCCTCCCAAAAGTCAGAGACCCCAGGAGGGGCTCCCAACCACCCTTCTACCTTCTCCCCACCCCTATACCTTACCCCAAGGTTTGCCTTACATGCAAGGTGAGCTCGGAGGATCAGCCAGGGGGGTTAGAAGAAAAGTGGTTAGTGAGGTTAGTTGGCAGAGAGGAGAAAGAGCCAGAAGCTGCTAGACCCAGATGTTGTGCCCGAGAGAGTGACTGTGTTATCTAATGTTTTGAGTTGCTTTCTTATACAACTCAGCAAACCTTTGAGTGAAGTAGACATTGTTTCCTTTTCTCAACCTATAGTGTTATTTTCTCTATTAAAATATTCCAGTTAGCCTCAAACCAGCACAGCAACTTACAGAGCAGAAAAAAACCAAAGATGTTTTCTTCTTGCCTCTGTAACCTATAGGCTGGGTAAAGAGCTGAACACTAAAAAAAACACTAGCAGCATTAAGCTACCGCAGAAACTAATTTCTGCTCTGTGGCAACTTCTGATTGAGGACTAAATGCACTGATTTGGTCCTGTAAGATTGATTTACCTTGTAGGAAACAGGAGGTCAGTTTAAAAATTGTATGAGTTTTTCCATCTGGATGTAAATTCTTTTTTTTTTTTTTTTTTTTTCTCCTTCAAGTCCCAATCCAGTAACTTGCAAGGGTAAGAAGATCCCTCCCATACACATATGTTGAGACATTCTAGGTCTTTTCAGCACCAGTCCCTAAAAATATCCTAGCATTCTATCTGAAAAATAATTCACATTGCTTTTTCTATTTCAAACTGCATCAGAAGTTCATTAGGGGGAGAGAATTTGGAATACTGCAAAAGCAAACAAACAAACAAACAAAAAAACCAAACCCCAACAACCAAACCCCAAATCAGTGATGGAGTAATTATTCACAAGTAGAGTTCATTATTTAGCCAGCTGCATACACAGAACATCACTCTCACTAAAAGCTGTGAAAAAATACTTGCTGGGTTTTAATTTGTAATTAATTGTAGTTTTTAATTCAGCCTGGAGAAGAAAAGGCTTCCAGGAGACCTGATAGTAGCCTTCCAGTATCTGAAGGGGGCCTACAGGAAGGCTGGGGAGGGATTATTTACAAGGTCTTGCAAAGACAGGACAAGGGGCAATGGGTTTAAACTGGCAGAGGGGAGATTTAGATTGGATGTTGGGAGGAAGTTGTTTGCAGTGAGGGTGGTGAGGCACTGGCACAGGTTGCCCAGGGAGGCTGTGGCTGCTCACTCCCTGGAGGTCTTCAAGGCCAGGTTGGATGAGGCCTTGAGTGAGCTGTACTAGTGGGAGGTGTCCCTGCCTATGGCAGGGGGTTTGAATTGGATGATCCTTGAGGTCCCTTCCAACCTAAACCATTCTGTGATTAATTTCTCAACTCTTGTGGTTCAAACTGTTTCTGACAAATCATAGTGAAATGTGCATCTGTTTTGTCTTAAGTTTGTGATCTAAAGGAAACCACAAGTTTATTTGGACTGTAAAGTCGTATCTCTATGCTGCATTTAAAAAAAAAAAAAAAAAAAAAAAAAAAAAAAAAGAGTCTGGATTTTTTGGCCCTGTGATAGGAAAAAAAAAAACCAGGTTTTAATCACTGTGGGGGAAAGTACTGTTTATTTATAATTGCACCTGTTCTTGCATAATAGGAAATACAGTTTGAGCCATACTTTCCTGGAATTGTTGTCTTCCTGGTACAGTTGCTCATTAAATCTGATACCCTTGTGTTGTCTATCAAGGCATGTTTTATTTCTTTTGCATTATTTATTTATTTATTCAAATGCCTGGCATGCCCCTCTTTACATTAGTATCCTAACTATGTTTCCTGAGCTACCCTCTGGATGTCTTTCTGACCCGGACAGTAGCATCCAGTGTCTTCAAATTAGCATTCCTTAATGAAGTTGTCTGAACAGGCAAACACATGTGACTGTGGGCCAAGCTGGAGGTAAAGCAAACAGTGTTCTACAAATTCTGTGTGGGGAGAGGCTTTTTGGTTCTTTGCCCTCTTTAGAATATTTTGTTTTCTTTCAGTCTTGAGGTTTGCAAGTCAGACTTATCATTTCCAACACTTGCAAGAATTGTACTCCTGCCCAGTGGCACTTCCTTCCCTCACCCAGAGGATTTCAGTTTTAAAAGGTTTCAGGAACTATTAAAATAACTTCATGAAGTGTATTTATTCCTAAACCCAGAACTTTTGATGCAGCCAGCTCTGGATGGGGGAATTGCCCATGTGCAGGCAGACCCTTACTAAAACCCATGAGTAAGAATACAGATTTAAGTAAGCAAAGCGATTTCTCCTGCCTAAGTGGTAGGGAAGAATTCACTTCCCTGTTACTTAACAAATCAAGTAAACTCTAAAAGTTGACTCTAAAAGGTAGCTTAAATGCATCCATCAGGAAAAATAACTGGAAAATCAATTTTCTGACTTATTGTAAACTCTTAATAAGGCCTTTTGTTCACCATTGTAAAGCCAACTTCTTCAAGGATTCTACTCCAGAGCTAGGTGCATGAGCTGTGAAGCTAGTTCTTACTACTCATATGTAAAGGATTTACATACAGGTGAGACACAGGAATGGGTTGCCCAAGGAGGTTGTGCCTGCTCCCTTCCTGGAGATATTCAAGACCAGGTTGGATGAGGCCTTGAGGGACCTGTTCTAGTGGGAGGTGTCCCTGCCTATGGTGGGGGATTTGAACTAGATGAACTTAGAGGTCTCTTCCAACCTTACCATTCTATGATTTCTGATACCCCCTTTTTAGCTATAAAAGTATGTTGAAATCTCTGCCAAATGAATCAAATCCCCAAATTATACTTGGACAAAAATTTGTCCAGGAATGAGTTTAACACTCAGTGAAATTAAAATTCAAACACAGTTTGAGTCTATCTACTTTCCAAAGTGAATCTGACATCTCTCATTACAAGAACAAACAATATCTTGTCAAAATGTAGCCTGCTTTGGATGTAACTGAAGGTAAAAAGATTATGAGGATTCACAGATTGAATTGGGTTTGAAGGAACTATGAAAGGTAATTTTGTCCAACTCCCCTGCCCTGAGCAGGGACACCTCCAAGTAGATCAGGCTGCTCGGGGCCACATTGAGTCTGATCTTGAATGTCTTCAGACAAAGAGCCTCACCACATCCTGGGGCAACCTGTTCCAGTATTTCATCAGAGTTATTGTAAAGAACTTCTTCCTAATCTCCAACTTAAATCTGTCCTGGTCCAGTTTCAAACCATCACCTCTCCTGTCTCAGCTCAGAAGAAATCTTTGTGAGTTTGTCTCTTTCTAACACAAGCACAGGTTGTACCTCAGAAATGTTTGCTGGACTTTCTGAAAACAGCAAGGTATTTCCCTGTCACCTCAGGCAGGGAATTTAATCTGGTTTATGTAACATTCAGGGTTACTCTAATGGATCACACCCTGAATAACCATCCCAGCATTTCCTAAGTTTTTGAAATATCATGGCTTAGCTCCCTGTAGGATGCAGACTGTTCACAGAAAACACCTGGTTGGAAATGACCTCAAAGATCATTCAGTCCAATCTTTAACTCAGCTTAGGGTCAATCCTAAACCGT
Organism: Eubucco bourcierii; assembly: GCA_013396675.1. Lineage (NCBI taxonomy): Eukaryota > Metazoa > Chordata > Aves > Piciformes > Ramphastidae > Eubucco > Eubucco bourcierii. The sequence continues at coordinate 61,370 of VWZE01017341.1, read as the reverse complement.
GTCCCTAGGTGCCAGATTCACAGACTACTCAAACACCTCCAGGGATGATGATTCCAGCACCTTCCTGGGCAGATCATTGCAATGTTTGAGAACCCTCTCAGTGAAGAAATATTTCCTAATATCCAGCTTGAATCTCTTCTGGCACAGTTTGAAACCATTTAATGCTGTTAAACTGGTGAGACATTTCTCAGGTTAGAAATGCATCTAATATATTAACTGATTTGATTTCTACAAATTGCATCATATTTTTTCTAAATCAGAAATAAAACAAAACAAAAGAAACCAGAAGAAATTTTACACCATTTTTTCCCATAACAGTTTTCCTTGCCAAAAGATTTCACTTCCTTGTACTTAAGGTTTTTTTTTACTGTTGACCACACTGTGCCTAATTTTCTGCTTTCCTAACAAGCCTTTCACGTGATACTGTAACTAACCATGCACAGAGTTGCCAGAATGTCACCCAAAATATGAGTTGGAAGACCAAATTATCTTGTTAAAAGGTAATATAAAAACACTGCAAGAGCAGTGTGGCCAAGAGGGCAAGGGACAGGATTCTGCCCCATTGCTCTGCTCTCCTCAGACCCCCATCTGGAGTCCTCTGTGTAGTTCTGGAGCCCCCAGCACAGGAAGGACATGGAACTGTTTGATCCAGTCCAGAGGAGGCCACAAAGATGCTCAGAGGGCTGTAGCAGTTCTGCTATGTGGACAGACTGTGCGGGTTGGGGCTCTGGAGCCTAGAGAAGAGAAGGCTTCCAGGACACATTGGAGCGACCTTTCAGTATCTGAAGAGGGCTACAGAAAGGGTGGGGAGGGGCTATTGACAAAGTCTTGTAATGACAGGACAAGGAGTAATGGGTTTAAACTGGCAGAGGGGAGGTTTAGACTGGATGTTAGGAGGAAATTCTTTCCAGTGAGGGTGGTGAGACACTGGAACAGGTTACCCAGAGACGTTGTGGCTGCTCCCTCCCTAGAGATATTCAAGGCCAGGTTGGATGAGGCCTTGAGCAACCTGTTGTAGTGGGAGGTGTCCCTACCTATGGCTGAAGGTTGGAACTGGATGATCTTTGAGGTCACTTCCAACCTAAACCATTTTATGATTCTAAGTTCTTTCCTATGTAGTCATTATCCAACAGTTGAGTTTTCTAACATCTAAACATTTTTTGTATCAAACTAGGAAAGCATAGCTTCAGAGGAGTTTGAGATTCCATAGGTTTAAATCAGATGGGATTTTGTTGTTTGTTTGGCTTTTTTTGCATGTAGGGATTTTGTGCAAACCTAGAGCTAATCCTAGAAGAAACAATGAAATCAATAGGCCATTTGAAACTGCTATAACTAACAGCCAAAATGGAACCCAGTGGATTTTTAGGATCACATGCCCAGAACAGATGACATGGGCTAAATCCTGAAAGTGTGAATGTACTTGAAGAACAAGACAAGGAAGTAAAGCCAATGAAGAAATAAAGAATTGGCAGTAAGACAACTAGAAGACATTGCAGATAAGCTTGAAGGATTCCTTATGATGAAAAACTGAAAGATTCAAGATAGAAGAGATGGATGCTGTCATACTGTAATGTTGTTATACCTGGATGAGAACTGGAGCAGGTATACCTCAAACCCCAAATCCCATTCATCTTCACACTCCAATAGATTCAATAGAGAAAACAAAGTCCAATGTAACAGCAAGTGTCAAAACCAATCCATAAGCTCCTCTTTAATTTTCAGATAGTAAACAGACTGATTCTTTTCAGTGATTAAGACTTTGGAATCCACTTTTTCTTTAGCTCAAGAGACAATTAGAGTAAAATTAGTAAAATTGCACTGAAGATGTGTTTTCCTCTCAGGTTGGCTTAGAATGTGGCTCTTGGAGAAAATCCATTCATTGTTAGCAGGCAGGCTCTGAAAAAGAATCTGTTTCTTCTGTCTGTATCTAGCTAGCTTTGTAGTTGCAGTGTGGTTTCCTTCTACAAAGCAAAGCAGAAGGAAAAAAAAATCCTCTTCTTCTGTAGGGGTCTCTGTGAAATGAATAATCTTCCTTAGGTTCTTTATGAATGCCAAAGCTTTTATGACAAACATATTCACAGCCTTTTCTGTACAACATTGCTCAGATAGGATCTCTTTAGCAAGCACAAGTTCAGGCATGCTGTCTGCTTTGTTCTATATATTCAGAGTATGTGACACTGCAAAAATTAGCAGTTACTCCCCAGACTTTTTAACTTTAGTTGTGACAATACCTAACGTGTAGAAGCAATGCAGAACTCTCCAGCACTGTAAAAATAACTTGTATTATTGACTGCTGTTACAGTATTTGAGAGTATTAGCATTTAGGAGTGGGTCAGAAATCAATAACTGCATGCTCTTCTCGTGCAGTTCAGTCACTCTTGTGCTACAGAAATATCAGAGAAGATAAATCATATAACGTCAGGGGCTGGAAGGGGTCATCCAGTCCAACCAGCAGGAGCAGGATCACCTATACCAGATCGCACAGGAATATGTCTAGGTGGGTTTTGAATATCTTCAGAGGGGATTCCCCAGGGCAGCCTGTTCCAGTGTTTTCACAATCCCTCACAGTGAAAAAAAATTCCTTCTCCTGTTTCCACGAAAATTCCTATGCCTCAACTTCCACCCATTGCCCCTTGTCCTGTCACTGGGCATCATCCAGCAGAGCCTGGCTCCAGTCTCCTGGCACTCACCTTTACATATTTATAAGCATGACTGAGGTCACCTCTCAGTCTCCTCTTCTGCAAGGTAAAGATCCCCAGCTCCCTCAGGCTCTCCTTGTAACAGAGAAGTTCCATCTCCTTCATCATCCTTATGGCTGTGCTGTACTCTCTCAAGCAGTTCTATGTCCCTCCTGAACTGAGGGGCCCAGAACTGGACACAGTACTCCAGATGTGGCCTAACCAGGGCAGAGCAGAAGAGCAGGAGAACCTCTCTCAAGCTACTAGCCACAGCTCTTCTAAGACTGCCCAGAATGGTGTAAATAATAAATATGTTGAGGAGGGAGGTGGAGGGAAATCCTATTGTACAAAAGCCAGGCAGGAGAGTAGTTCTTAGAGCATGCAAAAGCAGCCAGATTCCTGTCTAGTTAGGGGAAGCCTGATGGGATGATGTAGTGTCAGTCAGAGCTATGGATAGCTGGAGAAGTGGAGAGGCAATGGGAAGCAGCTGGGATAGGAGGAAGCAGTGTGAGTGTTGCAATGAGCCTTAGTTACCACACGCAGGGTGGGGGTATCTGATGTCAAACATGCAAGTTCTGCCTCAGAGAAGGTTGCAGGAAGAAATGAATTTCTGATGATGCCTGAATTGTGTCCTTCTCCATGCTCTAATCAAAGGTTTGTGAGAGAAGACAGGGTGAGGACTTATAATGTTTTCACATTTTATAGGTGATTACAGCTGATTTCCAAGGATTAGAAAGAAGACAGCAATTGAAAGTGTTGATGCTGCCTTTGCACTAGTGATTGGAGCAGATGGTAGAAAGGCTGTGCCACAGATAGAGGAGGAAAAGGAAGGAGCTGGTAGCTTCTGTGAAACAGCAGACATGATATGTTCCCTGCATCTGGTCCTCTGCCCATCACATCGTATTGTGAGTATTTTTGCCAAAGATTGGTTCCATTTTGCCATTTTCATTTACATGGACAAATTTCAGCAACTACCAGAAAAATTGCTTCGCATTAAAAATACAATTTCTGGTCAAAGAGAGAAAGATTTACCTTAGAATAGCTTGGGAGGAATGAGTTAAAGCAAAGTAGTTAGAAGTTAGGTGATGGTATTGAATCAAGCAGTGTGGGAAAAGAAACTTCACTTTCCTTTAGCTTAGATGAACATAATCATTTACTCAAGACTGTGATTTCCCTGCTTTCTGGCAGGAAACTTCATCAATTTCAGGTTTGTTCAACATTACATGGAAACATTTCTTTAATAATTTCCTGCTTTTGTAAACTTACTAGAATTCAGCTACATTTCCAGTGGAAATGAATGGGACAAAAGGGCAGGAAAAGTCTGCTGCTATTCAAAAGGAGTTTCTTTAGCTCCTGTTGAAAAAAAGGCTCTTGCAATGATATGAATCAAAAATTAATTTCATTCATAAATGGTAAGGTTGGTTTTCACTCTTCATAAACAGCATGTAGTTCTAGTTCTAGAATCTCTTGAGCTGTCTGGCTTTGCCTGGTTTCCATACAAATCCAGATTCTCTAAGGGGCAATTAAAGATTGATATTTTCATAATCCCCTCACTTCCCTCTGGAACTCCAGCTCATGAAGTTCGACAAGACCAAGTGCAGGGTGCTGCATCTGGGTAGAGGTAATCCCAAGCACCAAAATAGACTGAGCAGTGACTGGCTTGAGAGAAACCCTGAGGAGAGGGACTTGGGGGTGTTTGTGGATGAGAAGCTCAATAGGAGCTGTCAGTGTGCTCCTGCAGCCCAGGCAACCAACCAGATCTTGGGCTGCATCAAGAGAAGTGTGGGCAGCAGGGTGAGGGAAGTGATCCTCCCCCTCTACTCCACACTGGTGAGACCCCACCTGGAGTACTGCATCCAGTTCTGGAGCCACTATTACAAGAGGGCTATGGATGTGCTGGAAGGTGTCCAGAGAAGGGCCATAAGGATGCTCAGAGGGCTGGAGCTGCTCTGCTGTGAGGAGAGACTGAGGGATTTTGGGCTGTTCAGTCTGGAGAGGAAAAGGCTCTGAGGTGACCTTCTTGTGGCCTTTCAGTATCTTAAGGGGGCTACAAGAAAGATGGGGAAGGACTTTTTCGGCTGTCAGGTAGCGATAGGACTGGGGGGAATAGAACAAAACTAGAAATGGGTAGATCCAGACTGGATGTTAGGAAGAAATTCTTCACCGTGAGGGTGGTGAGAGCCTGGAACAGGTTGCCCAGGGAGGTGGTTGAGGCCCCATCCCTGGAGGTGTTTAAGGCCAGGCTGGGTGAGGCTCTGGGCAACCTGATCTAATGTGAGGTGTCCCTGCCCATGGCAGGGCGGTTGGAACTAACTGATCCTTGAGGTCCCTTCCAACCCTGACTGATTCTATGGTTCTATAAGTTTACTCAAAACTCTTCTGGGGTTTTCTTTTACTTTCCTCTTGTAAGTGTACGTTGGTGTGTGTGTGTTCAAACAAACAAACAAATGTTCAAAGAGTTCTGAAAATGTCCTTGTTCAGAATGAACTGAAAGATCATGCTGAGACTTACAAGTACCTGCTGAAAAATCATTTGTATTCTCATCTGTTTTGGAAAAAAATAACATGATGATCCTAAGTGGATCTGACACCATATGCTCATGGTGCAGATAGCAATTTTGATTACTGTTAGATTCCTATGTCCCCATATTTTCTTGTCCTACTCGCTGCAGTAATGTCACCAACTACAGCATTACCCTGGCTGCTTTTTGAACAGTTAATACCCTAAAAAGGTCTTTGCAGAACATGTTTTGAACAAGGCTTGGAAGAGCTTGTGGGAATGCCAGGAATCTCTGCAGTTTGTTATCAAGCACAAGCTATAACATTTACATCACTTAAACTTTACTCAGTCCTTTATCATAAACAGGATTTTGTTCTGTCTCTCCAGTGTTCCATCTCTGGCTGTGCAGGCTTTACCCAGAGAACTGGATTCTCCTGAGGATTCTGGGGGAATGTCTTAAATCACATTTATTGGATCACAGAATCATAGAATTGTCTGGGTTGGAGACGACCTCTGAAGGTCATCTAGTGCAACCCCCTCTGCAGTAAGCAGAAGCATCCTCAGCTAGATCAGGCTGTGATTTTGTTTCCTTACTCTATAGCTACCATGCTCTCTTCCAGTCATCAGCTGTTATTTTATGAGCAAATATAACTACTGGGGCCAGATGCTGCCACGAGGATTAAAGGGGAAAACATAACCACACATGGACCAATAAATAGATATCGATGAAAACTGTTTGGAGGGAAACAGATGCAGTTTACTTTGTTGCATCATGATTTGGCAACTTAATCCACTTCTGAAGTTTATGGCAGTGGGAGCATGCAAACAAGTTAAAAACACATACTTGTATCTGTTTGGTTTGGTTTTGGATTTGGTTGTTTGTTGTTTTTTTTCCCCACCACATTCCCTTAACACAAAACAGTTCAATGACCTGCTGAGAATTCAAGATACCTGAATAAATCTGTGGTTGGATAGTGCTGCAACTTTCCCAGCCCTAGATTTACATTGCTTTTAATTCTTTACATTGCCTTTAATTCTTTACATTGCTTTTAATTGAGTGTTGTCAGAGTCATTATTGTCTTACATGCTCCCAGAGCTACCAGTTCTGTAATAAATTTGGGGTTAAAAAGGACACCCCAAAAAAGTATTGTGAGGAAGGTGAAACTTGAGGAATGACTTGGCCCTTATTATAGCTTTGGTATGAGGCAGGACCAAAAGATTTCCAAGAGAGTCTGATCCTTTCTCAGTTTCTCGTCTGATGAACTAAAGTAAAAGGAGTGGTCAGCACATTGCTAAAGTGTGTGGACAGGTCTGTATTGTCTGTATTGGCCCTGTTTACAGCCTGTGAGGATTCAGTAGAGACTTGGTCATTTTCAAGTGCAGGGGGGAAATGATGTGGGGAGAGAGGTGAGTTGTCCTCCTTAATCAGTGTTAGACTTGAACTATATAAGATATTAATATCTTACCTCCCTCCAAATCCCAGAGCAGAACTAAAAAGCAAATTCACTCAAATTATTCAGCATGCTAGAATAATCAGTACTCTCAGACATTAAAATTAAAGCCCTTTGCTTTTGCCTTGTGTATTTTTAAATATGAATGTATGTATATATATGCACACATGCATATAGAAGTTGCCTGCTGTCTTTGTCTTTTGACTTTAGGTACAACAAGAATATTATAGATATTCAGTAAAAAAAAATAATAAAAAAAAAGTTGTACTGGGTCATTTCCTGAAATGAAGAAATTACCAAATCTTTTAGTCTTAGGCTGGGGTGTTGGTTCTGTTCATGAATTATTGGCTGAATATTTGAAGTGGGAATTGATTCTCTGCCATCACAATGATTAAAACAAAAAAAAAAAAAGTGTAAAAACATGAGGGATTTGTGCATTTCATCAAGATTACAAACTCTTTAAAGGAAAGAAAATAATGAGTGCCTTGATGTACTGTGGAAAGACTATAGGAAGAAAGGCAAAGGCTGAGGAGTCAGGAAAAGGAGCTAATTTCTCTCTGAAATGCTTTTGAAGCATGTACAAATCAACAACACTCTAGAGCAGCTTCACATTGGATATTGAAAATAGGTGTTTCAGAATTGTATTTCCATACAGGAGGAATCAACATGGGTTAGGCTACACCTTGAGTACTGTGTCTAGTTTTGGGCCCATCATTTTAAGAAAGATGTTGAGGTGCTTGAACATGTCCAGAGAAGGGCACCTAGGCTGAGGAGGGTTTCTGGAGCACAGCCCTGTGAGGAGAGGCTGAGGGAGCTGGGGGTGTTCAGCCTGGAGAAAATAGTTCAGGAGATGCCTTATTGCTCTCTACAACTTTCCTGAAAGGAGGTTGTAGCCAGGTGGGGTCCTCCCAGGCACCCGGGGACAGAACAAGAGGACACAGCCTCAAGCTTTGCCGGGACAGGTTTAGACTGGATGTTCAGAAGAAGTTCTTCACAGAAAGAGTGATTGGCATTGGCTGCCCAGGGAGATGGTGGAGTCCCCATCCTTGGAGGCGGCACTTAGTGCTGTGGTTTAGTTAATTAGAAGGTGTTAGGTTGGACTCAACAATCTTGAAGGTCTTTTCCAACCTGGTTGATTCTGTGACTGTCTTGACTTGAGCCATACCATGCTTGAAAAGAAGTGCCTACTGTATCTTACCTACATAGCCAGAATTTACTTTGGAGATCCTGGAATGGATCTGAAAAGGTATAAATATCAATAACTTTAAATTTATGTATTTTAAAAGGTAATTTCCCCCCCCTTTATTATTTGAGGTTTCTAGACAGAGGGTTCAAAATTTAGCACTGCGGGTCATAGAAGAATCCACTGACTCTCTTCATGTGGTTTTCAGTAAAATGAGGCCTTTAGAATTTGATCTCCACATGCAAGTTTCCCAGCAGAACACAAGTAAATAATCCCTGCTGTCAAACAGAGAGAGTCCAGCAGTCCAACTAAGCCAGGTTTGTAGTGCAGTGACTCCATCAGGTCAAATCAGTGACAAAAATGTTGCAGTACTATCCATAAAAATAACATCTAAGAGAAGAGACGAACTGGAGAAAACAGACCTAGAAAGGGCTTTCTTTGACTTAGATTGGAAACCCAAATTTTCTTTTAGTTCATTGTAGTTTCTTTAAAATTCTATCAACGTAAGTTGAAAAACATTTTTAAAAGATTCAATTAGAAACTGTTTAACTAGTGAACCAGTGGCTCCAAGAAGATTTTCTAAACCTTTCTGATTGGTCTCTAACTTCATTTTTATATTTAGATAAACAGTTTGGCTCCCACAAATGTGTTTTTGCTACTTCTGAAAAACTCATTTCAGGATGTGAAGACCAGTGGCAGGATAATTATAAAGATCATTACATTGAGATGCCATATGCTGTCAGATGATATCAAGCTGTTGCTCATCTGTACAATTATTTTCCCATCAAGTCAGTTTTGGATCCATTCTAGGGGCTGCATAACAATGTTATAGTTGTAAATCTGGCTTGCTGTGGAGAAAGCACAGCCAAACATGCTGCCATTCAACTTCCATACAGGCCCAGAACTATGGCCAGTTTTTCATCTCTCATTCAGTGTTTGCCTTTGGTAGCATGGTTGCTGTTCTGATTCCTGCTAGGCTATGCACTGCTGTGTGTGGTGATAGAACTGTTTTGTTTTATAGGAGTAAAAAGATTTGACACATTTGTTAGTATCCAGTTGGCAGTCAGTCACTAATGGTGTCCCTCAGGGATCAATGCTGAGCCCGGTCCTGTTCAATATTTTTATGGATGATCTGGACCAAGGGATTGAGTCCAGCATCTGTAAGTTGCAGATGACACCAAGTTAGCAGCAGATGTCAACCTGTTGGAGGGTAGGAGAGCCCTGCAGAGGGACCTGGACAGGCTGGATGGGTGGGCAGAGGCCAATGGGATGAGATTTAACAAGTCTAAGTGCAGGGTTCTACACTTTGGCCACAACAACCCCAAGCAATGCTCCAGGCTGGGGACAGAGTGACTGGAGAGCAACCAGGCAGAGAGGGACCTGGGGGTGCTGGTAGAGAGTAGCTGAACATGAGGCAGCAGTGTGCCCAGGTGGGCAGCAGAGCCAATGGCATCCTGGCCTGGATCAGGAACAATGTGGCCAGCAGGACAAGGGAGGACTCAACACTGGTCAGGCCACACCTTGAGTCCTGTGTTCAGTTCTGGGCCACTTAATTCAAGAAAGATGTTGAGGTGATGGAAGGTGTCCAGAGAAGGGCAGCAAGGCTGGTGAGGGACCTGGAGCACAGCCCAAGGTTGAGGGAGCTGGGGGTGTGCAGCCTGCAGAAGAGGAGGCTCAGGGCAGCCCTCATTGCTGACTACAACTACCTGAAGGGAGGTTGTAGCCAGGTGGGGTTTGGGCTCTTCTCCCAGGCATCCAGTGACAGAATGAGGGGACACAGTCTCAAGATCTGTGAGGGGAGGTCTAAGCTGGATGTTAGGAGGAAGTTCTTGACAGAGAGAGTGATTGGCATTGGAATGGGCTGCCCAAGAGGGTGGTGGAGTTGCTGTCCCTGGAGGTGTTGGAGAAAAGCCTGGATGGGGCACTTAGTGCCATGGTCTGGTTGATTGGCTAGGGCTGGGTGCTAAGTTGGGCTGGATGAGCTTGGAGGTCTCTTCCAATCTGTTTGATTCCATGATTCTATGATTAGATGTGGTTTACCCAAAATTTATACTTTTGTGATCTCAATGGCATTTATCCTTCATTGGTATAAATTATTACTTCACTGACCTTCTATTCCATCTTTATCATTTGCAAGAAAATTTTTGGTTATGAGTATTTTTCTAGACTTTCTTTTCTTCTTGCTTTGCTATCTATCACATGCCTTGGATAAGTACAGATCACTACAAATAAGGCTACTGATAAGACAGCATTTAAATAACAATTTTAATCCTAGATAAACCCCCCAATACTCTGGGTAGCAGCATGAATTTCTGATTATGGAAAACAGCTGAGAACCTATAAGAGTGCAGGGTAAACCCTTTGACAGCCTACTCCGTACGCTAAGTCCTTCCTTTTCATGGCATGTGAGGAATGTCTCCCTGGTTTGTCCAACACATATGGGGTGATCTGGGAAAAGGCCATCTGCCCTCTGGTCTAACACAAAGAAAGACGGCTGTTACACTCCACTGCACACATGACTCAAAGAATTCACCCTCTGTGAGATGCACTTGGAAAAGTGATTGCAAGAAAATCGAGTTGCTTTGCTGCTATTCACCACTGCAGAGAATATGCAGTGAAAGAACAACCAACAGAGACACCAAACTAAGATAACTATAGAGTGGAAGAGAAAGAAAAAGTGGTTTTGTTTAGCTAGGTTCTCTCTGTCTCTCTGTTGTATTTTGTAAACACCTTCACTGTACTTGTTTATGGAGTGGTTCAGACCCTTTATGTGTAACCATGGAATGTGGATGCAAGGAGGTGATACCCCAAGGGGGTGAAACCAGCTCTATTCCACTCAGTTTTTCCTTCAGCCCTGTGGTTTCATGGCTGCTTGCTCTAACTCAGACTATGTGCTTGTGCTCTTGCTCTCTCCTTTCTTGCTCTCTCCTTTCTTGCTCTCTCCTTTCTTGCTCTCTCCTTTCTTGCTCTCTCCTTTCTTGCTCTCTCCTTCAGATTTCTGCTCAGCAACAGTTTCTCCTGCCAGGCCTATTAAGGTCTATTGAAGATGCTTATGCATAGGGGCTTATCTTGGCATCCCTACAATGAGCTTCAAATTAAAAAATGCTTCAGGTAGAACAGGAGAAAGGCAGAAGGAGAGGACTCGGTGTGCCTCTGACATGACTTTAAAGAGTGAGAGGGTGTGGTGGATACCTGCTTCAGTCTTGCTAAACTAATAACTTTGTCAATCTTGTGCTCTGAGTAAGGCAGCTTTAACTTTCCAATTTACTCCTGTGTATGACAGTGGATGTGTGGTAGTCTGAAACCACAAGCTCAGCATATGTAGTCCACTCCTGTGCTGGAGAATCCTCTCTAGATGATTCAGTCAGAGTCAGACCCTTCTCCCATCTTGTTTTGCACGATAGTAAACATTTCTCTTTCCTGGGTGAGACACCTTGGTCCTCACTGTCTGAGTGAGGTTGTCTCGAACCATGAAAGAGTTCAGGAATGGGACATCTTTTAGTATTGCAGTGCTATGTCCTCTGCATTGCTGGGGAGCTGGCAAGAGCGTGTGAAGGTATGACCCTGCTGGCAAAATGTCCAGGGACTATGCCAGAGAAGTATGCCAAAATGGCATGGTTTCATCTCTGCTGCTTCTTGGAAACATTACCTGAAAAATGCCATCTGGGAATTGTTTGGAAAAAACCTAGTTATGAATCACAAGAATGCCAAAGGCTGTTCCAAAAATGTTATCATATGAGCAACGACCTTTCAGCATCCTGAGCACATGCCCTGATCACATTCAATTTACCAGTACAGACCTAGCTTCTGTTTGACAAATGTTAGTCTTGTCACTGTTTCCTGAGGTTAGGTTTACCTGGAAGAAAGATACCTCTCTTTTCCTAGTTTCTGGTGGCTAGGATTTTAAAAACAGCATAAGAAAATGCTGCATGAATTAGCTGGGTTGCTCTAGGAAATTGCACTGGATTCTTCACTGGTGCCCTTCACACCGAGGGCAGCAATAGGACAGCTGCAGAATTACTCCTTTATCAGTATTTCAGCTGCTAAGGAAAGAGTTTGGATAAGAAAAAAAAAAAAGGCTGGAAAAGGAGAGGTGGTCACTAGCTTCCCTGTAGCTTTCTTAGGGTTAAATGGATACTGTTGGTCTACAACAGCCTTAGACAGACACTGTATAGGAGCACTGCTCCTGGTTAAGAAGGATGAAAAGAGGATCTCATTGCAGATAGGTTCATACCCACCCAGTCTGCCCAAGTGAAAACACAGTAACTGATTGTAAATAAGCATTTCTTCACTTAATGATGGTAAATTTTCAGCTGTGCTTTGCTTGTAAATAGATAGATCTGATGCAATTTCTGCCTCTTACATTGTTAGTTCTGTTTGTCTGGATTGATACCATCTGCTTCTTTATGAAGCCTGTGGGAATGGATTATCAGAGAGCACTTCACTCACTTCCCAAGGTCTTCCAATTAGTTAACTTCAAGTCTTACATGTGTTTTGTGTGTCCATCTGTTAGATCTCAGACAAAAGTAATTTAAAATAAAAAGCATTTGCCATTTTCATTTTAGAAATGAGGCTCATACTCCTTCAAGTCTTGGAGGAACAGGGCAGGTATAAAAACACACCAAAGTGAACATCAAAGCATACCAAAGAGTGAGCAAGTGGAGTGCCTAGAGGGCACTGTCTCAGACAAAGGATGCAGTGCTCTGACCACTAGCAGCTGAACTGTCTGAAAGTGTGCTAAGCTCTGTGGACTATTTAGCTTCCTACTCAGTGGTCTCATGACAGGCCAAAATAAGACAAATTACTTCCGACAGACCTCTAGTCACACTGTTGTAGCTAATCTTGTGCTAAGGTCAGGGTGGCTACAAGAGCATCTCACTACTCCAGACAATGTGATTCAGTGAGTTATGTATCAGAAAGCATAGGTTAGATGTGCACACTCACTCTGGTCAGCCTCTGCGTGAGCACTTTGAGAGGTTCCAATTTCACTCATTGACTGAAGGCTGAGGAGGTTGTTAAAAAACATGGGCTGTGTAAAAGTAGCTGAGAGTTTTTAATATAACCTTATTTATAGCAAACCTTGAGAGAGACAGAAGTGTTTATCATGTCCAAAGCGCTTCCAGCAAAAAAAAAAAAAAAAAAAAAAAGTGGAAGGTAGAGGCAGGCCTTGGGAGCAAGTAGCTAGCACCTGTCTCTGCAGACAGGCTGCTGGTAAGGTCACCTTGGCTGATGAAATGGACTGCTCAGCCATCCTTGTGGTAGAGCCAGGTAATATTGCTATGCATAAATGGGCTGTATTTTGTGAGGTACAGAACCATTCAAAGCTTGCTTTGGGTATGAATTTCTGATATGAAAGCAAACAGACAAATAGTTGCAATTGACTTATTTTGTAGTTTGGCGCATTAAATACATGAAAAAATTTTGATACTGACTTATGATTTTATTTATTTATTTATTTATATGGCATACTGTAATTTGACAGTCTGTTTTTCTGAAAGGGATGTTTTTATTTTGGTTTGGGTTTAGGCTATCAGAAATGTGATTCTGTGTGATACTGGTTGCAAAATACTTCAAAGTTTATCTGTGGCTTAGCTGAGCCTGTAAACAACTACAATGGGAGATGGGTGACAGACTTTTAGTTCTTTATCCATTCAGGCATTTGAATGTCTTTCTAGTATATGTCAGATGAGTTGCATGTTACTGGCTTGACACAAAACTTATGTTAAGTTCTCTGACAATATCTAGTTCAGAGTGCAGACTTAGTGAACTCAAGGCCTGAGTGTCAGCAGAAGGACACACAGGTCTGGAGTAAAGCCTGCTGAAAGTGACAAGCTCAGCCTTGGGCACTGGAACTAAAAACCAGAGTGTGTGGGTGAGTGTGCTTCTACTCCACCAATATGTGTGAACTTTTAGATGCTCTTAGTTTGTGGTGTGCTTAGCCTTAGATTGGTTTTGACAGAAAAAATCAGAGAAAGTGACTGCATAGCTCAGTTGCTAGGATCTGTTGCACTGAAGGAAATGTCTCCTGACATTACTTACAGAAATATAATGACTACAAACAAGGATTAGAGAGAGAACACCATTATAGAAAAGTCTGAAATATAATGCACTCTGCTGGTCTGTGGGAAGTTGAGGTTTAAGTTTGTCATCTCTGTCAGTGATCTGACAATTAAACTGATAACTTAGAGTCATGGTCTCGCTCTCTAGCTTTACCCTGAAACTTCTCCTGGGCAAACATTGCAAAGGAACCCCTGTGAAGACTGGTATGATTTCCAAAACACTGTCACAAAAAGGGATGTTCTCTCAGCTTGCATGCACAGCTGGTACCCTCATTCACTCATTATATGCCTTTCATAGTTAAAACCAGTGATAACAAGCTATCAGAATTTGTGGCAAGCATCACACCATCAGAGATTTTTCTCTAGTAGCGGTGTTGATGAGCTATAATCCTTTTGCATAATGGTACCTAATATCTGGCATTGTTGTTATTGCTGGCTACAGCTTTACAGGAAAGGTATTGTGATGTGCTACCACTGCTGTCATGCTGTTGACTGACACCCATATGCTGTGATATATTTGAGTCTTGGGATGCTTACTGATATAAGCATTAAACTTCAGATTTACTCTATTTTCCTCAAGCCAATGTGAGACCCTGATCCGCTGCATGCCACAGCACATATTCTGAAGCAAAAATTTGCCAAACTATTTTAAGTTCCTTAACATAAGGAGCATACAACTGCACATAGTCCTGCAGCTGTGCTATCCCTTCAAAGCAAAAAATTCCTGAATACCATGCTTTCTGTGTTGTGCTTCAAGATAAAAATGGATCTCAAAACTACTCAGAGATCATTTTCTTTCTCATAGTGATGTTAGACATATGCCAGGGGAAGATCAGAGGGAGAGAGGAGGACTGTTTTTAAATAGTGGTTACAAGATTTTTCAGTAATTCTTAAAATTGTTTCAAAAGTCACTTAGTGAATTCCTTTTTCTAAACCTGTGGTTGACCTCCCAGGTATGTATATAGAGAAATCGGGTGTCAGGTTGGACTTAATGATCTTTGAGGTCTCTTCCAAACTTGGTGATACTGTGCTGACCTGCACACTTCATAGTGAGAGAGTAAATAATTACTGAACACTGGTATCTGGCAGTATTTTAGTACTTCCACTAAAAGAGAGGCAAAGACGATTCTCTGATATTCAGAGCATTTAGCTCTGTATTTCTTCCAAGCTTCTATAGGCCAGAACAGAATTATAATTGTGTGTGCATTTGTGTGGACAGTGTGCAACTCAAAATATGTGTTGCATGCTGTGAGATGTGGCACGCAGGCATATGGGGATGTTTAAGATATTAAACCCTGCTGCAATGCTGCTGGAGGATGACACAGAGAAAGGAGCCCAAATTTGGTCTTCCGTTTTCTATACCAGGAACTGTCTTTAGCTTATCCAGTGCCAGCTGTGCTTGGACATTGTCCAGAGGGAAAGCTTGCAGAAACAGACCAGCGTGATGCAGGAAAGCTGGCTGCTAAGGGAGCCTTTGGCATTGAGAGGACCTGGATGATCCAATTTTTTTGCCCCGACCTTTTGTTTTGTATCATGTCATAGATATATTATGACAGACAAGCTTTCTTCTATAGTCAAAATGTAGTGCTACATCAAGGTACAGCCTGATTTGTGAGCTGTGGGTATGACACTGTATCTGCTGAGCTGGCATATCTAGTGCCATCATGCTCCATACAGAAACATTCAAGGTGGCCCTTAAATGTTTCAAGGCCCTTGAATCTGGCTGTCATGTTGGCCTAGGTGGGGTGATGCACTGACTTACATTGCTTATTTTTGTAGTGGTTGCACAACACTAGGCCGTGTGAGCACTTAAAAATGCTCAGTGAAAAGCAAAAAAAAAGCCTTTTCCCTTCTCTTTTGCTTTCCTTAGACAGGTTGCTCCATTGCTGCTTTGCAAGGTCTAGTATCCCCCCCAGTGCATTTCTCCTCAGACTCTGTCCGTGCCATCTTGCAACAGGCTGTTTCTACTTAGGCTAATCCAGCAAAGAGACAATAAATCCCACAGTTACAGCTATGGTGTCTCTGACTGAGAGATTAGACACTGACCTTTTAATGTGAGACTGGGCCAAAGATTCTTAACTGTAAAGAGTGCATTTTGACATTTTAAAAAGTAAATGCCAAATCCTGAAGCAAGGAGAAGAACACACAGACTACTCTTACAGAATATAGAAAAAAAAATGAAGGCCTCATTGATTAATCAGGAATAAGTGGCATCTCAGTGATACCTCAGGGGTACCCAGGCTACTTGAGTGCCTGCAGAATAGAAGAATTGGGAAATTAATCTAGTATTAATCCAGTGATAATCCAGTTTTTCTTTTAGAAAACGTGTAAAACTATAGTTCCTGGCCTGCACCTTTGTCACATTAGGTGTGGAGGGTCTAAGAAGTTTTCAATTGTCTTATAGTTTTTTGTGATGTCCATCAAGTTACACCTGTCAGCCAACTGGGCCCAGCAGTTTAGGATATTTTAACTGTTTCTTAACCCTTTTACACATCTGAATCATAGAATCAGTCAGATTGGAAGAGACCTCCAAGCTCACTGAGTCCAACCTATTACCCATTCCTAGCCAATCAACTAGACAATGGCACTAAGTGCCCCATTCAGCCTTTTCTTCATCACCTCCAGGGACAGTGACTCCACCACCTCCCTGGGCAGCCCATTCCAATGCCAATCACTCTCTCTGTCAAGAACTTCCTCCTAATATCCAACCTAGACCTCACCTGGCACAACTTTGACTTGAGACTGTGTCCTCTTGTTCTATTGCTGGTTGCCTGGGAGAAGAGCCCAACCCCACTTGACTACAACCTCTTTTCAGGTAGTTGTAGACAGCAATGAGGTCTGCCCTGGGCCTCCTCTTCAGGCTGCACACCTGATTTGAAGCTTTCCACCATTTCAATTTATTTCACCTAAGTGAAATGAGGTGGTGTCTCACCATTCTCAATGATGGAGGTAACATTTAGAATCACACTACTAACCTTTCCAACGAGTTTCCAACTCAAATGTTGCCACTAGTCATCAAATGTCCTTTTTTTGAGGCTTATGCAGATACAGGATCAGTTATCTAATTGCTTTTGTGTTTACCCACAAGCGTAAGTGCTGAGTTACTATCAAGTCACACAATTTTACTGAAGCTTAAAAATCAGAATGACTTTTAACCACGAAAAATCAGCACAGCACATAATGATAGGATGATAAGAAAATCAAACAAATATAGCAGGTGCCTACTGACCTACTTTTTGTGGGCAAAACTAACTAAAGATTTGAGTGGCATTTTTACTTACTTACCTTTAGTACTAAAAGTCTTTGATTTCAGTTGCTTACAGATTTTTAAAAATCAAGATGCACCTCTACCTTTAACAGGTTAAAACTGACAGAAGTTCTCATCACTTGGAGATTGAGTCTGACTCTCTTAAGATGCCCTTAAAACTTCATATTTCCTGATTATATATTAATTCTAGTTTGTGTCAATTAAAATAATGGGATGAAACTTTTTTTAAGCAAGAAAATCAACAGCAGCAGTGAACTTCAGAGCAACAAGTGGAAGAAATAAAGTGAGGCTTAATTTTCCAACTGATTGGAAAGGATCTGGCCTATGCCAGGCTGTAACACAGGACTTTCAGCTGAGAGGTTTGGGATTGTACCACAGTATCACCAAGGTTGGAAGAGACCTCAAAGATCATCAAGTCCATCCTAATACCACAGACCTCAAGACTAGACCATGGCACCAAGTGCCAGCTGTGTTACAACTGGAGATGATGCTCATGTGTTACTTTGTCTAAGTTAAATTCATACTATTAACTAATTACACAAATTCAGGGATTGAAAATGTATAATCTGCAGTGGTCTCCAGTGAAGTGCAAACCCCTCTAGCACACCTGAATATACCTCAGGAGGCCTACTGTGTTAAGTGGAAACAAATTCAGACAAACTCCATGTAAGAATCACTGCAAAGCCTGGATTTGTAGCTTTTGTGCTCTCCACACAGACTCCTTCAGACAGTCTTTGGATAAACAGAATTTGAGATCAGAATTACAGTGTTGCTGTTTTTCTGCTGTGGAAAAGTGTGTTTTTGAACGGCTGCCACTCTTTGATTTATTACACGTGCTCTTTGGATTTCATGCAGGGATAATCTGCTCTTTGAAAGCTCTAGAATTGAAAAGTACCCAACCCTTTCTCACCTGGGAATTAGCCTTACTGGCTAAGTGGAGCCCATGTTGTGCAAGTCATGAGAAGCAGTCTTATCAAATAAAAAAAAATAAAATTGATCAAGGCATTGTGTTCTTTCACTAATGTGTCTTTCCTGTGGTTCAGAAACTTTTTGTACACCTAAAATGATCAGCAGTAAAGGTGACTAATAAGCATTAGCAGGGTAACCAGCAATTCTCCATCACTTCTTTCTCCTCCCATTCTCCTGCCTTTTTCCACCCCAGAAAGTATAATGTGGACCTTTCCGAATCTTGTGAGGCTTCTGTAATTCTGTGTATGGTTGTTAACTCAATGGGCTTTTGGACTGCTGACAAGATGGATACCAGGGCAAGAAAGGTTAGGAGTCTGAATTGAGTGTATTGGAGGTTTATGGGATGTGCTGGTTTGAGGCTAATTGGAATATTTTAATGAGAGAAATTAGGTCATTGGCTGTGAAAAGAAAATAATAGTGATGTCTACATTACCCACTGGTTTTGCCTAGGGATATGAGAACAAGAACACAAAGAAAGATAGGTCAGTCTCTGTTTGGTTGTCACCTGCTTCACTATCTCTGCCCAAACCTATGTAACTGAACTAATAATTTCCTTCTTCTAACCTCTTGCTGACCTTTTGCAACTCTCCTTGCACATAAGGGGGATTCTGAGGTAATGGAGGGGGGTTGGTTTGAAAGCCCTCCTTGGTGGCTCTGCTGGTCAGGAGGGGGTTTGTATCTCCATATTACTTTTAACTTGAATATTGCTGTATATAGTTGTAAACATCTTTATATATTGTGTATGTATTTGCTTGTAAATTATACCATGCTATAAATACAACTTCATTCCTTAATTTCCAGGTGGCTGAGCTAGCCTGGTGAATTCCTAGCCCTGTGGAGGAGCAGGTAACTCCCAAACCTGCACACTGTTATTTTGGCACTGTCAGTGATCTAATTTCTCTCATTAAAATATTCCAGTTAGCCTCGAAACAGCACATGGGTAAAGAACTTACCTGGACAGTGTGAAAACACACTGCTATATCTGTTCTCTTAAAATTAGTTCTAAGTGGAACTGAGTTGTTGTTCCTAGGTAGATTCCATGGACCACACAAACTACTTTAAAGCAGTCCAAAGAGGAACAACATGCTCTTGTCACTTCTGTTCAAGTTCAAGATGAAAGTGATCTGACACTTTCTTAATGGGAAAAGTACAAGAATCAGTCACGGTTGGAAGGGACCTCAAGGATCATGTAGTTCCAACCCCCCTGCCGTGGGCAGGGACTCCTCACATTAGATCAGGCTGTTCAGAGCCTCATCCAGCCTGACCTTAAACACTTCCAGGAGTGAGGCTTCCACCATCTCCCTTGGTAACCTGTTCCAGGGTCTCATCACCCTCACGGTGAAGAATTTCTTCCTAACATCCAGTCTGAATCTACCCATTTTAAGCTTTGTTCCATTCCCCCTAGTCCTATTACTACTTGACATCCTAAAAAGTTCCTCTCCAGCTTCCTTGTAAGCCCCCTTCAGATACTGACATGCCACAATAAGGTCAAATCAGAGCCTTCTCCTCTCCAGCCTGAACAACTCCAAATCCCTCAGTCTCTCTTCATAGCAGAGCAACTCAAGCCCTCTGCTCACCCTCGTGGCCCTTCTCTGGACACCTTCCAGCACATCCATAGCCCTCTTCTAATAGTAGAGAGTGAGGATCACTTCCCTTGCCCTGCTGCCCGCACTTCTCTTGATAAGCCCAGGCTGTGGTTGACTTTCTGAGCTACCAGAGCACACTGACAGCTCCTATCGAGCTTCCCATCCACCAACACCCCCAAGTCCCTCTCTTTGGGGCTGCTATCAAGCCAAATCATAAAACTCCATCAAAGACAAACATCCTAAAAGTTATTTTCTTTTTATAAGTTGGTCTAGGCTGAATGTTGACAAATTTTATTATATTAGTTTTACTTTGATAGGACTTTCAGTGTTGTGGTGTTTTATAAATCAATATATTAAATCAGGGGGAAATCAGGTTTCTTGGACAACAACAGAAGGCAGAAGTCTGTTTCTCAGGGTTAATAGTTCAAAAAGCTTTCCAAATGCACTTCAGTATCATAAAAGAAAAATGGCTATTGGGCTACAACACACATAAAACAAAAGAATATTGATTCCTCAGGCTTTAATCCTAGGTGGACCTGAAAAGCAATTTATTTTTATGTCTTTTTTTTTTGCAAATAAAGTGTTTTATCGATAGAATTTTACTAAGGCTGTAGGAATAAATCTTTCCTATGAGGAAACTTAAGTAATAGGATTAGATTTTGGACCACATAATCTTACACTTTTTTTTTGCCCCCCTCCTTTAAAAGCCTATATATGTTAACTGGTTTTAATTGAATTATTTTAGGTTACTCAAAAGCCTGAATCAGGCCAACGTGTTAAGTGAGATGGATTTCCCAAGTAACAAATTTAATGATCATCTTTGAAAGATAGGCTAAGAGATAATCAATAGCTCCCTAGGGATGCATGTTCAGACTTAATGGATTTGGGCAGTGCAGATTTTCCTAGTGTTTATAGTTGCTCTTCACTAGGTGGTAAAGAAAACATATGTTGTTTATCAGAAGAAAAAGGACTGGTGATAGCAAATTGTAGGAGACCATAGAAATCGTATTACACATTTCCCTTTCATTCCTTTCTCTATTATGACTCCCTACAGAGACTTCCAGGGACCCTGGCAGTCCATGTCCTCATTCTGCGAGTGTTTTGTTCCCTGTTACTGTTTGAAAGGCAATTAAGAAGCAATAGGGACCACTACAGCCATGTCCTGTACAATTGCTCTGGAAGCATGGAAAGGCATTTCCCCCTAACTGAAGTGTGTGTGGCGAGGAGGGGCACATACACACTGTCTGCATCCAGAGAGACATGCAGAAAATGAAGGAAAAGTCAAAAGTCAGGTACTCTCAGGGACAGTTTTTCAGCCTTCCAAACATATTTGTATCACAATTGACTCAATATCTGTGTGCTTGCCTAACATGAGCCATTCTTATTCCCACTTATGGGAATACTGTACGCTGGTTTATGGCTTGTGATGCATCATATAAATGAGTTTGTGAGAGTTATGCACCAAATTCTGAAATTAAATAACAACAGTAATAACATAATAATATTACTAGAATTGCACTAAGTCAGTGAACCTCTAGAACATTAAATTTTCATTTTTGTCATTTAAAAAAAAAAAAAAAGACTATGTCCTGTGGTTTTCCCCTCTATCCTTTTTCATTTCTTTTCACTTTATATGAATGAATGATGTGCATCTAATGCCTCATTATATAAGGAACATTAAATAATAACCTTAGCCCATGTTTAAATAGCAAAGAAGAAAATTCAGAAGATCTTTTGCTGGTGACTCTATTATGAACACAGAATCACAGAAACATTCAGGCTGGAAAAACCTCTCAAGAACACCAAGTCCAGTTGGTAGTCCTACTCTGCAAGGTACACCCTAAATCATATCCCCAAGCAGCACATCACAGAGTAAGAGAAAATCAGTAAACTAGTGGGTGCTCTTTGGAAATAATCAAATGAGTATGAGAGAGTTGCTTCACTTTACTGTCCTGTGTTCTAGAATTGGCTTATCTTGTTGCTTCACTTTACTGTCCTGTGTTCTAGAATTGGCTTATCTTGTTGTTTCACTTTACTGTCATGTGTTCTAGAATTGGCTTCTCTTTTTATAAGAGGTTTAAGTGTGCGCTACTAAGGTGGGGGTTTTTTTAGCACATCACCCAAACTACAGTTTTAATCATCTTCCATGGTTGTACTTTCTGATCAGATTATAGTCAAGAGATTCAAGGTGAGGTTTGACAGGGCCTTGGGTGACCTGGTCTGGTCTAGTGGGGATGTCCTTGCTAACTGCAGGGGGGCTGGACTAGAAGTCCAGAAGTCCCTTCTGGCCCAAACCATTATATGATATTATGATGCTATGATTTTGTGAAACAACAGTTTTTGGTGTCACAATCAAGACTAACATAACTGTGATGAGCTATATGACTTAAGGTAATTTCAGATGCAGAAAGGTAAAATGCTTGATTTACACCCATAGACAGCAGAGTGTTAAAAGAGGATTTCTTCAACAGGCAGTTGAGCTCAGATTTAAACTGTCCTCTGGTGAAGCCTCTCTCTTCCCACTGTCAGCAGGGGAGCCTGGGGAGAGTAGCCTAATGCTAGCTTGTGTGACTGCTTCTTAAGGCATGAAATTAGTCCCTTTGCAAAATAATCACAGCTTTTATTGAAACTTGTGAGAATTCCTCACATTTACAGCTGAAGAGAGTTTGACCAGGTATCTGAGAAGCAGAAGGCAGTAGTGCTTTCAAATGGAGCTCTGCCGACTCATTTCAGGCAGCAATGGCATGAGGAGCTGTGTAACCTCCCCTATATTACCCAGCTAATATACCTGAAATTCCCTCTGTACTGGCCATCTCTAAAGCCACAGGCTGATGCTTTAAACCAACTGACCCTGGACTTCTTTTATGAACACTCTCTCAGGTGCTGCTTAACTGTGGTTTAGTTTTGAAATGAAACTCCTGTATAGTTCAAAAGCCAATATGGCCAGTTTCAACAGCCTAAGGATGGTATAGGAACTGCACAGCAACTGCTCTCTGGGACTATGTTGGTTACAGTTGAGCTGTCCTTGAATAATGTCAATGCTCTACTTGTGCCGCACTGCTCTGCAGAGAACTCAGGCTGCCAGAGTTCTGCCATGAATTCAAACAAAAAACAATAGAAAGAAAACCCACAAAACCACCACCAATAAACCCCCCAGGAATTAGTTTTCTTATTTTCACCAATATACCACATACACCTAGAGAGCATGCTCACACTTTGTGCTGCAATACAGTTTAGGATTGCTATTTAGAAAGAAATGTCAGGGCTTTTGATTACCCAAAACGCAAAATTCTACACTAAAATACAGACTTCAAGTATGGTTAATTTTGTGTTATGCACTGAGTTGTCTTTGTGTTTGAGGAAGAGGGAAGTAAACAAGCCAAAATGAAAAACAACCCCTATAGGCATATTGTAGTTGTGTGGTTGTACTGAGAGATTGGAAAATAGCTCAACCACCTTTAGTAGCTAGATTTGGCTGTGCTACATAATAAAACATCATCAGTTTTTAACCTCCTGATTCAAAAGGAAAAATACTCATATACAGAATGGGGAAAGCTCAAGTGCAGCCATCATCTGACCATGTGCATAGGGAACACCTACATGACTGCTTGGTGCAACCCTGAGCTGTGTTCTGCCACTTAGATGATTTACAGGGAAAGTTTATGCTCTGCCAGATCTTATTTGTGGTCATTTCACCCTCTGATGGTCAGGTCTTCAAAAGAGCTTAAAGGTTGCACTGATTTAAGTGTTAAGAAGAGTATTTTTAGTAGTCCTCCAGTATCATTTCCCTGTGAGTATGTGTGAACTATCTGACCTCCACGAGTATGTGTGAACTATCTGATGTCCACGGCTGCTGTCTGCAGTGTGACAAACTGCATAGGGAGTGCCAGAACAGTAACAGCAGGCGATACAAAATATTCTCTGGAGGAGAATGCTGGCAGCAGATCTTTGAAGTATCTGCCTCAGGCAACAGCATCTCAAAGTGTGTGACTGACAGGAAGAGACCAAAGGCTGTATGAAGAAACTGCACTACAGCACCAGGGCTACATTGAAGCTTCTCCTCACTCTCATGCTACAGACATCCACCACTTTGACCAGATAGGCACAGTATGTGGAGTTACAGGGGAAGGTTCCAGAGACTGGTTTGCAGATGGGGCTGTGGGAAACAGGAGTTGTGATTCTGGAACGTAAAGCCCATACTCTGTGTGTGAGATCTCAGAAGGGTGGGCTTGCTGCTTTAGAGTCACAAAGCAGCCTGTGCCCTGTCCAGCTGCCCTGATGTCGTGTCTTGGACTGTGATGAAGGCTGGTGGACATTAGAAGTGACATAGTCAGCATTCATCCAATGCAAGTACACAAACAACTGTTTTTTTGCTTATTCTGCAGTCTGCTGGTGTGTGCATCTTTGGGAAATCTCCATGGAGAACCCTCTCTCATGTACAAACTTGTGTAGATGCTCTGTATTGCTGTCTTATCTTTACAGTGCCCTCCTACAGCCATGGGCTTCATCCTAACCAAAGCTGCAGAGGAGAGAGCCTATGTTAAGAATCTTTTTTTCTTCCATAGAGAAGTCTGCATCCTTTGAAATGCTGAATCACAGAATGTCTTAGGTTTGGAAGAGACCTTAGAGATTATCTACTCCAACTTCCCCAGCATAGGCAAGGATGCCTCTCAACTAGATTCAGCTTCTCAAGCCCTTATTCAACCTGACCTTGAAAACCCCGAAGGAGAAGGCATCCACAGTCTCCCTGGGCAACCTGTCTCAAAGTATCACCTCCCTTGTAATGAAGAATTTCTTCCTAAGGTCCATTCTAAACTTACTGTCCTTTAGTTTAAAACCATTCTCCCTTGTCCTACTGCTAGACACCCTTATGAAAAGTCCCTCTCCAGCCTTCTTTCTCCTATAAGTACCTTCAGGTACTTGAAAGCAGCTATATGATTCTCCCCAGTGTCTTCTCTAGGTTGAAAGGAAAGAGAGGGTAAGGGCAGGGATACAATCCTGTGGCAGGTGGTTGCAGAAAGCACATTTCAAAGCATCACCACCACAAACAGAAGTGCAGTGGCCGAGGGGATACTAAGAGATTTGACAACAGACAATTTAAGGAGAAACAAACAAATGAAATTCTCTTCAAGGAGGTATTTTAAGGTTACTGCTTACTCCTAAGGAAGTGTCAGATCAAGAAATGCTGTAAAAGCCCCTTAGGTTTCATACCTCAGAAATCAGTGACCTTCCAGACCCAGGGCATTTTCAGAAAGTAGTAGCTTGATCCTTAATGACATTGAACAAGAGGCCCCCAGCTGAGGGTGTCTGGCCAGAAGGAAGAGCCACAGAACTCAGCATCGTCAGGATCAGGCCTTAGATAATTGGCCAGTAGCCTGAAGGTTTGTGTCACGTTTTGGTATTGCTATACCTTTCCTGCTGATTTCTTTGAACTCATTACTCTCTTTGTAGAATCAAATGTGCAATTCAACTCATTTAGTTATTAGGGCATAATAGGGCCTAATGACAGAATGGGCCATTTCATCTCCTGCAGAAAAAGACCCAGCAGCTGGAAAGCAGGTAAATGCTCCTCAGGGTGTCTGCAATTACACAGCTTAGAAGCACTGCTGGCCCTCATGCCACTCCAACTGTCACAGCTGCACCATCCACCAGCGAAAAATTCAAATCCTCACTTGTTCCACCGTTGCCCTCTGGAATAGGAAGAGGATATTTGAGAGAGTATTAAAATGATTGCTGTGCCTTTAAAGCTTTTGTCATGCTGAAAGCTGATGAGTGTTCACAATTTCAAAGGGCTTTTGAGTAGCTACAGAGTGAAACAGAGATTTTTGTTTCTACATTTAGAACACAGGGACCGCCCAAGCAATTTAATTCTTTTTACAGCTTTCCTAAAATGGTTGCAATCTGTGTGACTGAGGGGGGAGCAGTAATTGTTGAGGAATTTTGCAGTTACAGCTTAGTCTCTTCTGTAGTTTTTGCTTGCATTTTACTGTAGAGACAGTTCCCTAAAGTCTGTTAAAAATAAGATTTTATTTTTAAAATGTATTTAATTCAGCTTTTGTACTCATTTGCACAGGATGAATTCACAGATTCGTAGAGTGGTTTGGGTTAGAAGAGACCTTAAAGGTAATGGACCTTAAAGATCATCTAGTTCCAATTCCTCCACCATGGGCAAGGACAACTTCCACTGGACTGGGTTGCCCAAGGCCTCATTCAACCTGGACTTGAACACTTTCCAGAATGCTGTGATCTTGACTACCCTTAACTCCCAAGGGATGGCACTGGTGCCAAGTGGCAATACTGTGCGTGTGAGCGAAATGTGGTGAGGGAATTGTATCTAGCTGGGTAATTTCCAGCTCATGGAGAGGCCACTGTTAATGTGTTCTGGTTTGTTTCAAGAGGGTTAACCACTAAGAAGCATTACAGAAAAGACCCCAGTTTCAAAAACCTGAGTATACAAATCGTAGAATCACAGAATGGTCTGAATTGGAAGGCAGCTCCAAAGGTCATCCAGTCCAACCCCCTCTACAGCAAGCAGGGGCATCCTCAGCTAGAGCAGGCCCAGAACCCTGTTGAGACTCACCTTGAGTACTCCAGGGATGGGACCTCAACTAGCTCCCTGGGTAAACTGTTCCAGTGTTCCACTACCTTCATGGTAAAAAACTTGTTCCTAACATCCAGTCTAAATCTGCTCTTCTCTAGTTTGAAGCCATTGCCCCTTGTCCTCTTACAGCAGGCCTTTGTAAACAATCTCTCTCCTACGTGTAGGCCCCGTTCAGGTACTGGAAGGCTGATATTAGGTCTTCCCGAAGTCTTCTTTTCTCCAGGCTGAACAAATCAACTCTGCCACCCTGTCCTTGTAGCAAAGGTGCTCCAACCCTTGATCATTTTTGTGGCCCTCCTCTCCAATACTTCAGTGGGTGGTTTGATTGCCCTATGACAGAAGACTCACAATGTCACATATTGATCAGGGAAGCTGTTGTCCCATAGGCTTACTTTTCAAACTAAGTTGGAATTTTCAGTGCTAACAACTATCCATTTCCACTGTGTTTGTCCAACTCTGTGAAACAACTGTGCTGCAAGACCTGTCTTTAAACTTGGTAGCTTAGACTGCAGATGTCTCAGCAAAAGAAGTAATGCAAGCTGAAGAATCTGCCTGAGAAGCAGAGTGGGTACTTGGGGAGGCAGAAGGTGCATAAAATGGAGTTATGTTGGTTCCACTTCAAGAATGAACAAAGCGTAACAAAGAAAGATCCAAGCAGTCTAATGCCCATCACAACCAGCAGCCAAAAGGTAGTTTCTAGGGTCAGGTGTAGGAGGCAAAAGTGTTAAGATTTTGGCTTTATTATTTTTGTTTTCCAAACTGAAGACCTCTAATACATTTGATTATTTCTCATTCTAAACCATTTCATGCCATAGACAAATGCCATTGGCTTCCGTGAGTCTTTCTGAGATGGAGACCAAAACTGCATTTTCCAAGATGCATTTATATCACAGATTTAATTATCCTCTTATTGTTGATAAGTAGTTTAGTTTGAAATGGTAAAACTCCATTCTGTTGCTAGGTTTTATAACATCAGAAGATTTTGTTCTTCTATTTTTACTCTAGCTTTCCACAATCCAGGCACAGATTGCAGCATTTCTGAAGGTAAATAAAATACAGTTACTTAGCCTCACCATCTATCATTCGCTACATGACTGCATAAAAACCTTTTCCTGAACCCTTCCTGCTACAAAGCTCTTCAAATCCAAGAGGACATAGCTGCCCTGTTATGTATGCCTTTACACTGAATTACTAGACAGCACTTCTCACACTAGTGGATGTTCTTAATTCTTCTTAATCACTTTGTCCACTTTGCTTTTCTTTTACATTAGAGAAAATGGATACTGTTCTAGGTATATCAGTACATGGCTGGCTTATTCCACAGCAGACACTTGGTTGATAGATCATATCTAACAAGATTGGTTCATTGATATTGGCTGGAGGTTTGAAGGAAAAACCCTTGCATACTATTAATTGCTTTTCAGAAAACAAACTTTTTTCTGCTCTGAATCGAGGACAAGAATGATTGTTCAGATTTCAGGGTTCTGACTTAAAAGAGGGAGATTTCAGGAGACTGTATTTAATGCTCTGCTCTTGTGCTATTTTTACTATTTTGATTAATAGAGTTGACTGACCAAGGAAACAGGTGGGCTAAATGCATTTCCTGATGGTTTTCTTATTGTTTGGTTAACCTGACCTACTTCTTTCATCCTTTTTTACTATGGTTTAAACTTAACTAATTGGATGCCACTATGGGTCACCAGCAGCATACAGGAGCTTTTAAGATTTATTATTGCTTGTACTTGGTCCTTTATCATACTTGGGGGAGGGGTGATAGCTGACTTATCCCTCTATCTATCCACCNATCCATCCATCCATCCACCCATCCACTTATCCATGCATCCATCCACTCATCTTATCTATCTGTCTGTCTATCTATAAAGGTGCAGAGAGGGAGTAAAATAATACAAAGACACGTTTTTACTGGAAGAAAAACTTTGTGGTAATTCAAGCAGTGAAATTGCAAATAACTCTTATCTAACAAAATGCTTTTCTAGCACTACAAATTGCAAACGAAGTGTAATATCATTCTCTGTTTCCACAATAAAAAGGGTGATACCAGCTTATTGAAGTGAGCCCTCAATATTTCAAGTCTTCAGTTAGTCTTTAAATAGAACAAAGTGAGTCAGACTCAAACAGTTACATTTGGAACAAAGAGATTTGATTACTCAGCCAGAGGCCTCTGGCTTTCAACTCAACACTGTAATTTTGAATCAGCACTTACAGTGATCACTATAAATATTGCTTCATAGTTTAGTCTTCTAAAAATCTTGTCAGGAAACAATTACAAAAGGCCAGCTGCAGACTTGGTGTAATTAAATGAAGTGAGTGGAGGAGGAGGAGGGAAGGCATAATTTGACAGTATGTTCATAATATACCTAATTGAGTATGCACAGAGGATTATGATATATTCTTTACTGGTAAGTACATATGAAAACCTAGGTTGGAAGAGACAGTAGAGATATCTACTCCAACCTCCCTGTCATAGGCAGGGATGTCTCTCAACTAGACCTGGCTGTTCAAGGCCTTTGGCCTGGCCTTGAAAACCCTCAGAGAGGATCTTACCTGAAAATAGGCAGGTTCATTTCTTTTCCTGACATAATGTAGGATTTGGGGTCCTAGTGGACAGGAGTTCAATCGACCATGAACCATCAGTGGGCTCTTGTGGCCATTTTGGGGTGTATTAGAAGGGCTGTGGTTAGTAGGTGGAGAGAGATTCTCCTCCTCCTCTACTATGCTCTGCGGCATCTGGAGTGCTATGTCCAGTTCTGAGGCCCCGAGTTCTAGAAATACATAGAACTGCTTGAGAGTGCCCAGCACAGAGCCATGAAGATGATTAAGGGAGTGGGAGATTTCTCTTACAAGGAGAGACTGAGGGAGCTGGGGCTCTTTAGCTTCCAGAAGAGGACACTGAGAGATGACCTCATTAAAGTTTACATATTTATATATATAAAGGTGAGTACCAGGAAGACAGAGCCAGGCTCTGCTCAGTGATGCCCAATGACAGAACAAGAGACAATGGGTGGAAGTTGAGGCAGAGGAGATTTCATGTGAACGTGAGGAGAATTTTTTTTCCCTGTGAGGGTGACAGAGCACTGGAACAGGCTGCCCAGGGTGGTTGTGGAGTCTCCCTCCCTGGTGAAACTCAAAACTTACCTGGACACGTTCCTGTGTGGTCTGATCTAGGTGATCTTGCTCTGCCAGGGGGCTTGGACTGGATGAGCTTTTGAGGTCCCTTCCAGCCGCTGACATTCTGGGCTGCATCAGGAGAAGTGCAGCCAGCAGGGCGAGGGAGATGATTCTCCTCCCTCTACTCTGTTCTGGTGAGACCCCACCTGGAGTACTGCATCGAGTTCTGGAACCACTATTAAAAGAGGGATATGGACATGGTGGAAGGTGTCCAGAGAAGGGCCACAAGGACACTCAAAGGGCTGGAGCTGCTCAACTGTGAGGACAAACTGAAAGAGTTGGGACTGTTCAGTCTGGAGAAGAGGAGGCTCTGAGGTGACCTTATTGTGGCCTTCCAGTATCTGAAGGAGGGCTACAAAAAAACCAGGGAGGGACTTTTTACGCTCTCAGGTAGTGACAGGACTAGGGGGAATGGAGCAAAGCTGGAGATGGGGAGATTCAGACTGGATGTAAGGAGGAAGTTCTTCAGCATGAGAGTGGTGAGGGCCTGGAATGGGTTGCCCAGGGAGGTGGTTGAGGCCCTGTCCTTGCAGGTGTTTAATGCCAGGTTGGATGAGGCTCTGGGCAGCCTGATCTAGGGTAGGGTGTTCCTGTCCATGGCAGGGGGGTTGGAACTAGATGATCCTTGTGGTTTCTTCCAACCCTGACTAATTCTGTTCTATGATTCTGTGACCTCTACTCTCACCAATTACTTCCTACGAGGCTGGATGGGTGTGCCAGAGTAACTGCATAGGAGACTGGATTAATTCAGCAAGTAAGGTGTCAGACCCTCTGCAGCGCTTGCTGCTCACACCCCCAGCAGGGTGAATAGCTCACATTCTGTTCTGAGGTCCCTTTTACTGCAGGACCTGAAAGATATGGTTGATGTTGTGCTTCCAGTAGCAAAAACCTAGAAGTGCACTTAACTACAGCTCCTAAGTTTTCTGTGAAGCTGTGCCAAAATGCAAATATCACTTTGTGAATTAGGGAGCAAGGGCTTGGAAAGTAAATTATAATGAACATGGTAGCCAGTAGACTGAATAGATTATAGGAGCTATCCATGAGTGATCAAGAACAAGAAACAACTGAGTTTTATTAGATTTTTTAGGGTTTCTAAACTCTAGTGGAATATTTGGAGTGGGTTATTCTTTCATTCCATGCATGCTTTTAGTTTTAAAACTTACTGTTTCCTGATGATAATGTGATTATATCTAGTGAGGAGTAAAAATTGAGAGCATGCATTTTGTGGGGAAGATTAATTGCTTGAAAGATTAACAAAGGGCATTATAAATGAGAGAGACATCTTGGCAGGAACTTCTTGGATTAAACAGTGAAATATTCTTACCATAACTCTTAATCGTAGGTAATTCACTGCTTCAGGAAATATGCTGTATGTGAGGCTTCTCCTCAGAGAAGCCCTGAAAATGTTCTGATTATGCTTTCCCAACTAGCCTTAGATCCACACATCTATAGTCTATCAATTTAAAAATGGATCTAAGTCTCAGCATCTGCTCAGTTCAATTTTCTGCACTGACTAAAGCTCAAAAAGGAATGAAATACATTCTTTGGTCCTGTGGACAAGCTTCAAGGAAGGACATGTGGCTATACAGTTTTGCTTTAATTATCAGACACTTTGAAGTTTTGTTAACCAGATGGGAAGTGAGTATCAGCTAGTGTGGAAGCAACAGAATTTTTGATTGTGGGATGAATAAAGAGGGAACAAAAGATATAGATTCATGGCAATGTAGAGATGCAGTCTTTCTAGGAGAGTTATGACAAATATAGTTATTGTTCCCCTCTGGACTGTTCATTTATACATTTAACCTGCTTGTGCTTTTATATGCAACTTTAATTTGATAATGCTTTTCTTAATGTCTGAGTTCTTAGAATGCAGAAAACTCTTCCACTTCTAGCGGAAAATAAATGGAGCTTTCCAGGGGATGTTGGGATCCATGTCCTTGTCTATTTTTCTTATTTTTAATATATTGCTGCAAAATCCGCTTGATGAGAATGGGCATTGACAATAACTCTTGTGCTTTGCAAAGTGTCAGGGAATGATACCCTATCTCTGTGAAAGATAAGGAAATTCTGCTGCTTCCATTTACCTGTGGGGAATTGCTGTGCCACTTTTTATTCTCATAATTCTGCCTACCTCCTAAAAGCGTTCTGAAAACTCCCATGAACTGCCACTTAACTCCCAGCTGCTCTGCATGCTTCCAGTCACCTACAGTTGTACTACTGTGTGCACTGAGGTGTTCCTCTGTCCTGACAGAGAGGAATCTATCTCTTCAGATGCCAAAGCCTTGCCCTCAAGAGATCTGAAAGGCTGCATAAATTTATAGGCGGCCTCTCTCATTGCAGAGTTAGACACTGGTTGATTTAAAGAAGTAGGTAAAGGACCTTATACATCACTGCACAGAGCTCTTTATCATCAGACAGAAGCCCCTTGAGTGGGGCCCTTTGAATGCTAAGGATGCCTGAAAGTCCATGGAAGACTTCTGTTTGAGACTTCCGGAAGATTTCAGCACAGTTTTCCCTAAACTGTGGATTCAATGATGCTTAAGCAAGAGACCTCTACCACCAGCATGTTATAGTAGCAGTTTGTGCTTCATGTGTAAGAACAGTTTCAACTACCTAAGGGAATTCTAGTCCAAGAAAAGAAACAACTAGGTATATTAATTGCCTGGACTCATGAGTTGGAAAAATTTACAATGAAGCACTTGGCCAACTTAAAAAGATTTGGCCAAGTTAGCATTTTCTGCCTTGTCATCAGCTGCACAGCTCACTGACTTTCTTCTGAACTCCCATAATTTGCAGTCTGACATTCTGAAGTAAACTATAACTCATGCTCTGTCTCTCCAATAAACACATGCTTTATTTCAAAGCCTTGGCTAATACTGCCATTGTGCAGCAAAGCAGGCAAGTGCATGGCCATTTCCTTGGAGTTTCCTTGGAACTAAGAAGAGAACTGACATAAAATGTGCACCTGAGTGCTTTGCAAAAGTAGTACTCTAGAGCAGGAACCTTTTCTGTGTAGTGCTTTCTGTGAGGCAAATGATGTTCTGCATTACATTTCAATAACTCCATTTTGTTGATAAATTTGAGTAATTATTCTCAGGTGTAAATTTTCATAGCTCTCAGATGTGTAGGTTAAAAAAAAAGCAAAAAGTAATGGTCAGCACTGGATTCATAACAAGTAGTGGGCTGATGGGAGGGGAAGAAAAAGCTTATAGTGGTTTTCTGAAGTTGTGCCTCAGAGAGAAAAGAATTGTGAGGCTCGTCCAGCAAAAAGAGTCAATAATGGTATAGCAAAAAGAATATCAATGTTCTCCTTGTTATGAAAACAAGAATTTTCACTTAGGAAGTGGAAGGAATTACAGCCAAACAATTTAGCACTGTGTTGTCATTCTGTAAAGGATGGTAATGCCAAGGATTTCTGGCAAGTTGCATGTACAGTGCTTATACAGACAATTGCCTTGTCCAGTGCATGCATAGGAATCAAGTACAATGTGCTTTGGGTGAGAAAGGATGGAGGATGACATTTTAAAAAGCAGAAATAACAAATTTGTTTTTATTTCTCTTCTCCTAAGTAGTTGATAGATGTGCAATTCTTCTCAGAAAGATAAATTTTTCAACAGATGTACATGACTAGTGCTTCTAGTGTGCCCATTCCTTTCCTCCATCTGCCACCATCTTCAGATACCCTTCATGGAGAGGAAAATGAAAAACCTATAAAATAAATAAAATGGTGGAGATTACTTTCTGAATTCCATCTTTTTTTGCCCAATTGTTAAAAGAAAGCCATTTTCTAAACATTACACAGCATACAGAAAAGAATCTATAGTCCTGATGCTTGCCTTATTTTATCTGAGTTTTTATGATTACTAAATAAATGTAAGAGAATTTTTTTTTCTTATGCTGCGTTAATTACACAGTGAAAAATATTACAATAGCACTCCTAACCCATTTCCCAGGTGACAATTCTTCACACTGGTTAGAGGAGAAGAGAGTGATTTCTCTGTAGCAAGAGCTGAAAGAATTTCAGTAGATGTTACCTTTAAAAGTTACCATTAAAATGATATATAATTAGTAGGCTTAGAAAATGCTCTCCTTAACACAGAGGTACCTGAAATCACCTAGACTGTTGTGTCTGGATCTCTTAATACAGGAAGGACATAGTCCTGATGGAATGGGTCTTGAGGAGGGCTATAAAAATGACCAACCAGTGGGGACAGGCTGAAGGATCTGAGGTTGTTCAGCCTGGAGAAGAGAAGGTTCTAGGGAGACCTAATAATGTCTTTCCAGTACATGAAGGGGACTACAAGA
The DNA here is from genome assembly GCA_013396675.1 of Eubucco bourcierii. Lineage (NCBI taxonomy): Eukaryota > Metazoa > Chordata > Aves > Piciformes > Ramphastidae > Eubucco > Eubucco bourcierii. The sequence continues at coordinate 27,582 of VWZE01017341.1, read as the reverse complement.
AGGCTTCAAAGAGACTGTTTGCAAGGATCTGTAGTGATAAGAAATAAGGCAACAGTTTGAAATTAGAGTAGATTTAGATTTGATATTAGTAATGAATTTTGCACCATGAGGCTGGTGGAACACTGGAACAGGTTCCTTAGGGAGGTAGTGGAAGCCCCATCCCTGGAGATGGTCAAGGTGAGGTTTGGCAGGGCTCTGGGCAACCTGATCTAATGGAGGATGACCCTGCTTTTACTGCAGGTGGGCTAGACTAGATGACCACTGGAGGTCCTTTCCAAACCAAACCAAATGATTCTATGATAAATAATGTAAAGAAAGATTCTGCTGGGAACATCCTTGTCAAGAAATGATGGGGAAGGAGGTGGATGGAAATTAAAATAAATAAATAGGGAAAAAAATATACACAAAATCAATATCATTAGAAAAAAATGCATCAAAAACTTGACAGCAATTTAGTACTGGAAAAGAAGGGAAATTTAGGAGAATAAAATTGATGTTACTAAGGGTTTGAATTTGTAAAACTATTGACAGCAAATCAGTGCTGGAAAAGAAGGGAAATTTAGGAGAATAAAATTGATGTTACTAAGGGTGTGAATTTGTGAAACTATTGTTTCAAAAGCAATAGTCCAAAGACATAACAAACATAGAAGTTAAAATTACTGTAGAAATTCTTATGGGTTTTATTGGTTATTATGGCATTTGTGTCACTAACTGATCCAAAACAAGGTAGAAGCATGGAAGAGCACAGCAGTTCTCTGCTTGTGGCAACATGTTGTGGCAACATTAGTAGTGGAAAAGAAGAATCCCTGTAGGCAGAACACTAAATTCACTAATAATTTCTTTTTTTTTTTTTTTTTTTTTTAAAGGGACAATCGCCAAGTAGGTTGATAAATACACCTGACCTGATAGCTCTTGTTGAGTAAGATCTTAATTTTAGCTTCACGCTAAAAGGACTTTTAGTTCTGGATAACAAAATGTAACAATTTAATGAAAACTATCTGGCATTTATAGATGGGTCTGTGCTACCAGCTGTCACTGTGCATATTGTAAAACTCACAATATATTTCTGGTCCCCTGCAGTCTATTCTGAGTCTATTTTAAGCACACTTCTATGCTAAATTTTTTTTCCCCCTCCTAAGCAGTGTGGTTGCCATTTTCTTCATTTGTTTTTCAATGTTTAAAGCAAATGCCATGTGATTTGGTTCAGAATTGGCATGAAACCGAGTGAAACAACTTAACAAGATGATTTTTTTTCTTTAATTATAAAACAAATACATCAAGCAGTTCCACAATTAAATGAGAGATTAAAGATTTATATTACTGCAAATCTTCAGTTTGTTGGTTTGGTTTTTTTTAAATTTTATTTGACATTTCTTTATTGTGTTTGCATAGCTAAAGAGATGGATGCAACCTATCTGAATCTGAATTGTATGGACTGGTTGGATCTATGTATCCATAGATGCTTTTGTATCTCACAAAGGATTAAACAGAGCTCTTACATTTTACTAAAGACAACAGCACAAGTGTTTAGTATTAGAATCATAGAATGGTAAGGTTGGAAGAGACCTCAAAGATCATCTAGTTCCAACCCCCTGCTACAGGCAGGGACACCTCCCACTAGTACAGCTCACTCAAGACCCCATCCAACCTGGCCTTGAACACCTGCAGGGAGGGAGCAACCACAACGTCCCTGGGCAACCTGTTCCAGTGTCTCACCACCCTCACTGTAAAAAACTTCCTCCTAACATCCAGTCTAAATCTCCCCTCTGCCAGTTCAAAACCATTGCCCCTTGTCCTGTCATTGCAAGACCTTGTCAATAGTCCCTCCTCAGCCTTCCTGTAGGCCACCTTCAGATACTGGAAGGCTGATTCTATTCTATTCTAACCTATTCTTTCAATTCTTTTTATTCTGCTCGAAATCAGGCAAGGGGTAATTCTTTATAATGTACTAGACAACTGTATATGCACCAAGTATGCCCAAGATATTGTTTCAGAAGTCTGGAGTCTGTACAGCATGTGAACAAAAAGATCCTGAACACTAGATGAATATGTATTGAGTTCATGTGGCTGAACCAGTAAACAAGACTATTGCACCGTGCAATCAAGTTCATTATGCATATAGCAAATGAAGTACTGAGTAAATAAACTGTTAGGAACCACTTGGACTGCTTTGTTTTAGTTTTGGTAGGTTTTGGTGGGTTTTTTTGTTGTTGTTGGTTGGGTTTTTTTGGGGTTTTTTGTTTGGTTGGTTGGGTTTTTTTGTTTTTTGTTTTGTTTTGGTTTTTTTATTTTGTTTTTTTGGTTGGTCTTTTTTTGTTATTTGTTTTCTGTTTGCATGTGTGAAACATTTTTCCTGAAATTGTTTAAAATCACTTCTGGGGTGACCTGCTGTGCTGTCCAACTGGCTAAGTGATTTCTGTTACTGTATCAAACGGCGTAATGACATTTAGAAAGGAAAAAGGAACTGTATGGCAGTGCTACTTTGCTCCCTCCTGGAGCCTCACAAAATGTCATTTATGTCATGCTGAGTGCTGTTTATTTTAGAATAAGGGACATTTACAGGTTTGATTCTTAAAGTACTTTGAGACAGCTGACTATAAAGGCACAAACAAAAAGTAAATACAAGAGATGTATGATCTTAATGCAGCATCACCAATTCCCAGCAGCCACAGAACTGCCCTATTTGTATTTTGTGAGACTGCAGAAGGCTGTCTTAGACTACAAGATGGGGTCTTTTTGACTTGGTGTGTGGTCCTTACTAAAAGGGCCATCTCATCTGCCTGATGCTTTTGCTCTCAGTGCATTGGATCAAACCATTTTCTGTAGCAGGACTGAACAGTAGGTCTTCGTCAGCAAAATATAATTTAATATGCAATGCCCTAGGTGGCTGCAGAATATTTCTGCCCAGTAGTTCCTGTCCTGTATTTATAACTCCCTAAACACTGTTGTGTATTTAATATAAACATTCTTATACTAACTGCTAACAGAAGCTGGAAGGAAAGATTGTTTTGTTTGTACATTTTGGTCTTGATTAGTTTGGGTTTTATTTTGCTGCCTTATTTTCACAGACTTTTTTTTTTTTTTTTTTTTTTTTTTTTTCATGTATTGCACAGCATGCTCCACGATGATTTCAACTGACTGAAACCTAAACTGGGAGAGCTGATAGATTTAATAGCTTGGGTTTTGGTTGGTTTGTTTGGTTTTTTCTTGACCACATTACTTTTTGCATTGAGAAAATAATGCAGTGACAACTCTAGGCAGTCAATAAGCCCCTGCATCTCAGGAGGTGTATTTTTTTCTCCTTTGTAAGTCATGCTGAATGTAACAAAAGACTTCCTCTGCTTTTATTATCCTACAGAACTGAGCAAAGAATGAAAGTCCCATGGAAGAGTTCACGGCCTTTCAGGAATGTCTTACAGAAATAATTTAATAGAGAATGAAATTCATCATCTGCCATCTGTTCAGGGCTGATTCTAGGTATAGAAATTTCTATTAATATCTCACTGAGATTACATTTTTCACTTGTATGGTTTCCCCTCAAAGCTAGCTGATCACTTCATTTCAAAGTGAAATTGGAGCGTTGCACATCTGTGTCTTTCTAGGGCAACTGAGAAAAAAGCTGTATTACAAATGTGTTCTCTTTGTGTTTGTCTTAATTACTAGTTCTTGATCTTGAAGTGCTACTTAGCACCACGTGGAGGTGAAAGGGTTTCATTCAAGGCATCATAATAAATATAGCAATTTATGGCAATACTGATGCTAAATGTGATACGCACAATGATGAACTGAAAAGAAGGGGAAGGCAAATATGATAGTTGTAATAGAGCGAACATGAGGAGGGAGAAGGAGTTACTTAAGATGTTTTGCTGCACTTTTGAAGGTCCATGCATGACACTGACTGTGACTCTCCTGCTTTCCAGCCCTTTTTATCCCTATGTTATGATCAGCTTGAGGCCCGATTTCATTGACCTGTGTAACATATGCCTAATGCATTTTGCTTGTATTTAAGATCTGTATTTTGTCAACATTTATAGCAAAAGGGAAAACGGTTCCACACCTGGAATATTTCTCTACTCAGAATTCACTGGCTTTTGCTCTTTGTCAGATGACTGGGGAACTTGAGCACCTCTCCTACAAAGAGAACCCTGGGGTTGTTTAGTCTGTAGAAGTGAAGACCGAGAGGAGATCTGAGGAGATCTGATCAATGTGCACAAAAATCTGAGGGGTGGGTGTCAAGTGGCTGGGGCCAATCTCTTTTCGCTGGTCCAAAGCAATAAGACAAGGAGCAACAGCTACAAATCTGAACATAGAAGGTTTCACCTCAACATAAGGAGGAACTTCTCTACAGTGAGGGTGACAGAGCCCTGGAACAGACTACTCACAGAGGTTGTGGAGTCTCCTTCTCTGGAGGCTTTCAAAACCTACCTGCACGCATTCCTGTGCAGACCACCCTGGGTGATCCTGCTTTTGGACTCAGTGATCTCTGGAGGTCCCTTCCAACCTCTAAGGTTCTGTGATTCTGTAAGTGTCTAATGTAGTTGATGGGACTCTAAAAAAAAAAAAAAAAAAAAAAAAAAAAAAAAAAAAAAAAAGAAAAAAAATCCATCTCCAGTTTTTTACAAACAATATTGCACGTGATAACCAAAGAGGCAGTATGCATTTTATGTAACGAGGGGACTTTGTGCATTGCAGGTTTTCAATGGCAAAAGATGCTTCCAGGAAGAGCAAGTAGAATTTGGGCAATATGAAGAAAACACTGAACTGGGACTTGGAGGATACAGGTTCAAATTCTGGTGCACCTCAACAGCTTAATGCAAGTGAGTTTAAATATTGCTTCTTCTCGATGAGGATAATATATCTCTTTCTTTCTACCTTTACCTTTAAAATATATTCCATACATAGCTTTGTGCTGTCAATCATCTGAAGTGCTATGATATAATTATTTGGGTTTAACCAGCTTACATGTCTAAGCCTGACTTCAAAGAGTTTCACTGAAGTTAGCTGTTCATTTAGCTGGACAAATGCTCAGTCACTGCTTTGCAGTGTTAGAAGATACCTGTAGTGTAACTGCCCTAAGTGGAGAGTGAATCATATGAGAGAAAAATGGGTAAGTGGAATTTCTGTAGGAAAAAGGAGAAGTTAAGAAGTTTGGTTAATAAAGAAGTATGTTTGTTATGTATTGAAAATACATTGTGCTGAGAAGAAACATTCCTCAGGAGTCTGTACAGAGCTGTGGTGTGGGCCTTAAGGTGTATGTAAGACACAGCAAAGAGTTCTCAACATTTTATCATGTTAGAATAAAAGCAACTTGACATTTCTTTTGTCACATTTATTAAAGTTCAGGTATAATATAGCATAGCTATCTAAAAAAAATGGAAAATGTCTTGGGAAAAAAGTAGTTTTCAATGTGAAATAGTTGATGAAACCTGAATAAATTAATGAAATGTTTCAGTATTACGGACCTACATTTTTCTTTAAAGCAGTGTTGGTTCACTGCTAATGCTGCTTCAAAACCACTTTCTGTTTAATGCTGTTGAATGCAGGAAGGGACAATGTCATTAAGATAATATACAGAGAAGAAATAGAACTGTGACTTAGAGGATACAGATCCCTGGAGGTGTTCAAGGCCAGACTGGATGAGACCTTGAGTAACCTGTACTAGTGGGAGGTGTCCCTGCCTATGGTAGGGGGTTGGAACTAGGTGATCCTTGAGGTCCCTTCCAACCTTACCATTCTATGATTCTGTGATTCTATGATTTAACTGTACAGGTGTGTTCAAGAAAAGCCTGGATGGGGCACTTAGTGCCATGGTCTAGTTGATTGGCTAGGGCTGGGTGATAGGTTAGGCTAGATGAGCTTGGAGGTCTCTTACAACCTGGTTTATTTTATGATTAGATGTGGTTTACCCAAAATTTGTACTTCTGTTTTCTCAATGGGATTTATCCTTCATTGGTATAAATTTTTACTTCATTGTCTTAATCTTTTGCAAGACCATAGAAAATTTTTAATTATAAATATTTTTCTAGGCTTCCTTTTCTTCTTGGTTCTATGATTCTATGACTTGCAGAGCCTTGCAACACCTTCCTGCAAGTAAGTGAGTTTAAATACTGCTTTTCCTCAAGGAAGAGAGGATGTCCCTACCTTACTACCTTTCATTGCAATACATCTTCACAAATTGTTGCTTAAACACAAATAATTTTCTCTTCCCCACCTCTGATCTTGCATTAGAGACTTTGATAACATAGAAGAGGGTGTGCAAATAATTTTCATAGCTGTGTTTAGTTAAGTTAATCATCCCTGTTGATGAGATTAATATTTAACTAACTGTAAGAGCTGGAACAGTCTTGATTCACTATAGTCAACTTACAAGTGAAACCATCAGAGCTATAATCATTTACAGGTATCACCCACAATTTCTAAAGAGATGGTATGCTCTGCTTACAAGGACAGACATGAGACTTTGATCAAGTCTGCTTCTCATTTTCCAGCTGAAAGTCAGGAGTCTATTAGCTGTGTCCAGCCACATGGTACTTGATCTCAGGTTGCATTAGCATGATGCATTTCCTATTAACTATACATTCACATCACTTTGCTTTGTGTCAACTGGAGGTTTTAGCTAAAGAATTACTAACATAGATTCTGTGATTATGGAATGGCAGGGTGGAAATGAGGCTGATTGTGGAATTACAGAATGGAAATTAGGGTCAGAGTGATCAGACTGCTAAGCTGGAGAGCCTCTGTAGTTGATATGGAACAGATGTGCCTCTAAGTGGTCTAAATCACATAAAGGAGTGGGTAAAACTGAAGGATTGTTGTCCTTCAAATCCACAGCAATAAATAAAGGTCCCACCTTACCTAACTCTATGTTACTTTACCAACTTTCACATCAGGTACTGCCCTTCCTGGCAGAAGAGTGCTTGTGGGTGGCAATTGTGCGATATTCAGTTCCTTTCTTGTCATAACTTGAGATTTTGGATTTGGAATGTGTGAATGAAATATAGCAGAAGTTGGAAGGTGACCCTTTGCTGCCCAAAGGGTTTGTATTTATATTTCTGCTTAGAGTAAAGCATTCAAAGGTAGTGATGGATAAGGGAAAACTAAGAGAGAGTCTATGAGCATAAGGAAAATTGGAAGATAAGAAGTTAAAAGAAAAGATAATAAATAAAAATGCAATTTTTTTTTCTGATAGAAGGAAAGAGTAACAACAGAAGATGCTTACATACACTTGATCATTCTCTTCTTTTTCTTACAATTGATCATTTTGATCTTTTCATACACTTGATCATTTCTCTTAAGAGATTTGTTTCAGGAGAGAAAAATACTTTGACTGAGAGAGAGTTTAGAGGGAGAAAACGATTTATAGTGAAACGTGAATTTTGTGTAAGTGGAAGCAGTCGAATTCTGTAGCTGGGAGGGCAGCTCGAGGGCAGAGAGAGAAAAATTTTGTGGGAGTGATCAACCTGATGTCATTTTCTGTGGAACAACTCTGAAAATGCAGGCAGAAAGGAAGCAGAATTCGTGAGTTTGAAGCTGACCACTGGCAAAGTAGATAATACCTTGAGAAGGATTTAAAGGTGGAAGGAAACCTTAAGAATGTCTGTTGTTATGGCAATGGAGAAAACAGAGATCTGATGTCCAGTCCTATGCTCTGATGTTCAACAAGAACTGCAAAGCTGGGTGCAAGGCCTGAGCACTAGGAAGGGGACACTCAGGAATACCTGACAGAGAAGTGGCAAGGAGAGATCAGACTGGAGAGGTGGGCACAAACCAACCTCATCAGGTTCAACAAAGCCAAGTGCAAGGTCCTGCATCTGGGTCGAGGCAATCTGAAGCACAAATACAGGTTGGGCAGTGCCTGGCTGGAGAGCAGCCCTGAGGAGAGGGACTTGGGGGTGACGGTGGACAAGAAGCTCAACATGAACCAGCAGTGTGCACTAGCAGCCCAGAAAGCCAACCAGCCCCTGGGCTGCATCAGGACAAGTGTTGCCAGCAGGTTGAGGGAGGTGGTTCACTCCCTCTCCTCCACTCTGTTGAGACCCCACTTGGAGTACTGAAACCCATTCTGGAGCCACTGTTACAAGAGGGATGTGGAGATGGTGGGAGGTGTCCAGAGAAGGGCCACGAGGATGCTCAGAGGACTGGAGCACCTCTGCTATGAGGACAGGCTGAAAGAGTTGGGGCTGCTCAGTCTGAAGAAGAGGAGGCTCTGAGATGACCTTATTGTGGCCTTCCAGTATCTGAAGGGGGCCTACAAAAAACTGGGGAGGGACTTTTTAGGCTCTCAAGTAGTGACAGGACTAGGGGGAATGGAGCAAAGCTGGAGGTGGGGAGATTCAGACTGGATGTGAGGAGGAATTTCTTCAGCATGAGAGTGGTGAGACCCTGGGATGGTTTGCCCAGGGAGGTGCCTGAGACCCCGTTCCTGGAGGTGTTTAAGGCCAGGCTGGATGAGGCTCTGGGCAGCCTGATCTAGGGTAGGGTGTTCCTGCCCATGGCAGGGGGGTTGGAACTAGATGATCCTTGTGGTCCCTTCCAACCCTGACTGATTCTATGATTCTAAGATGATGTCAGTTAAAGGCCTTGATACCAACAGCAAACCACTAACATCATTATCCCTAGACACATGGTTCTTCAGACTTATGTTGAGGTTACAAGGTGACCAAAGTTCTTGTTTCTGAGACCTCATGAGCTAACAATGCCTGCCATTTCCTAAGCCGCTGAACACTGTTGGTGCTGCCAAAACAACAACTTTGCTCCTCTGAGAGGCAAGTGCCAGCTATGTCTGGTTTTGAGGAAAAAAAACACTAGCAAGGCATGGATAAACAAAAGAACAAACAGGTTTTATTGGATGGATTTGAATGGAGATTATGGTAGGGTAGTAGGCAGATATAATATTGCCTATAGTCTACCTGTTGTAGTCTTAACGAGGTGAAGAACAGATTGCTGTATTGTTCTGACAAAATGCTTACTTGTTTGCTGTCCTCTGGAGCCTTATGGTTAATCCCAATAAAATGTAACCAAACAACAGACCTCACTAGTGAAATCTGGATCTTTTCAACTCCAAGAACACATCTTTGCTGTTTATTTTGTGTATCATGTCATACTGGACCCTTTAGAAAGTATTTTACATCTTACTTCTTTTACTGGAGGTAGTATTTCAAGGAGTTCCTTTATCACAAATGAACTTTGCAGGTTTTTCAGAGTGAGTAAAGTTATGTTTGCATTTCTACTACAAACCTCATCTTGCAAGGATCTGTAAATCTGCTACAATAGTATCCTCATTTGGGAAGAAAAGGCTGGGATCTCAGAGCTTGTGTTCATTAGATTTTTGGACATGAGCTAACTGAAAGGGTCTTTTTTCTCTAAAGATGCCTGGTTAATTAGATAATTACACAATAAACTGTAATGCTTACTCTAATTTCATCAGAGGATAAACGTGTTGGGAGTTGAAGCTATTCTTTGAATCCTGGAGATGATTTCTGCAATCTAGAGCAGTGGCAAATGGATAAGACATAAAAGAGATACTTGCAGTGCTGCTGCCTGTACTGTGTCTCTTGAGTGAATACATCCACGATGTAGCTGGCACAATAGTCTGTCAGTCCAAACTGGCCCTTATTTGGACACTCTGTACAGCTTCCTTTTCTTGAGGACAGTAGAAAATCATGAGAATTTCTTTCAAGAGAGGGATAAGGATATGGATAATACCTTCTGCTACTCCTTGGGTGCAAACAGCAGTTCGTGTAGTGCTGTCCTAAGGTGTGTGCAGTCCCTGTGCTCTAAAGACTCCTGAGCACGTGGAGCTGTTTGCAGGTCTGACCTCCTTTCCCTACTGCTCTGAGACAACATTGTTTGACTAGACAGGAGAATTATATAGTAGTCACCAATTCACTAAGCATGAATAATTCAAGATGGATTGAATTTTAAACTACTGAGAGTATCCTTGGAAGACAGATGAGCAGAGGTGGGGTGCAAGTCAAACCCATAGTACCAAGGTACCTACCTTGAGGTAAAGGAAATACCAAGTATTTAATTGCTTTTGCCGTACCGAGTGTGATGCATGTCTTCAGCACATGGGCATGAGGAGTCAAGGGAAAGTAGATACAGGCAATATGGAAAAGGGGAGGTAAAATAGCTCCTGTCTCATGACAGCTGTCTAGCATGTTCCCTCAGTGTTGCTTCTAACAGATTGTTCAGAAACTGTCCAGAGTTTCAGGGCTAAAAGGGGAAGCAAGTGATATCTTTTTGGCATTGTTGATTTGCCCTTGCCCAATAAAACATTTTTAGTGTTCTGCCCCAAGTGGAGGCTAAAATTCCATTCCCCCCGCCCCAGAATCCCAAACTTCGGGCAGTACTTAGTACTGACTCTCAGTGAAAGGTATACAAGATTCAGAATTTTTTTGTTTTAAAATTTTTTCCCCCTTTGGTTTTTCATTTGTTTGGTTTTTTTCCATTAGAGGTATTGCTGCATTCTCATATTCCTGTTTCCTTAAGTAATGTTAATGTACTCCAGTACACTTATCTTTAAAAAGTATGATGCAATATATCAGTATAGCAAAAGCAGAAAGCATCGTCAGGAGAGTGTAAGTGTATAATAGTGTGCAGTGTGCAGGAAACTGCTGAAATGTTTCTTTTAGCACAGATCACTAACAACTACCACAATAAAATAAAATCATAAAATCCAGATGAGCTTTGAAAGCTGAATCCATGCAGAAGCTTTCAGATGTCTGAAGGCTATGAGACCTGTAAGCACTGTTCCTAGCTAGCATCTTTCAGCTTACCTGAAGTATTTGGTGTGGATTGTGCTCTTCCTAAAGAGGGAAAATCCAAACAACCCCTCCCCTAGTACAGAAGGCCAGAAAAAAAAAAATACTCCTTTCTAATTCATCCTGGTCCTCAAACATGTCAGAAATTCAGAGCTAGACATTTTTCCTTCTACAGACCTTGAACTTCAGAGCTCTCTTCTACAGAAGCAATAATTCTATTTTCTGTAATAAGTCTCATGGCCAGATTTCTAAACAACATAATAGCCACATTTGTAAGAGGATAAACATGTTAGTGTCAAAATCAGTAACTGCAGTTTTCTGGGTAGCTGCTTAAAATAAAGACATTCACCTTTTAGTTCTGAAAGGGAGGTGCATATCTCTACAAAATACTTGCTGTGCCTTGATTTGAGTAATGACCTTAAATCAGTTCATGTATTCCCACCTGTATGTATTTTTAGCAGCTAATTATAAAATTCTCCTTTTTCCATCAGGTTCTGCTTAGGTTAATTTTGTGTATTCTAGTGTTTTGGAATACTGACCTCTCAAATCTTTAGCTTTGAAAGAGGCGGTAGACATAAGGACTGTATTACTTAAGCACTGTGGCCTTTGAGGCATCCATAGTACAATGATGTTATACTCTTTGAGATCAAAAGGCCAGCAGCTCTGGAGTAAGCACATCCCTTGTGGATTAATTATAATGAAATTACTCATTTGGAACACTGTGCCAGAGCTTTGACACTATCCAAGTTGCAGTAAAAATTTCATGTGAGCTTTCTTTACACTGGAAGAAATGCCGCAGTGGCAAAAGATGTTTTATTTATAGCAACCCTGCCTGTACAGGGAAGGGAAGAGCTACTGCTCACATTTTGAGAGCCAATATTTTCACTGTACCATGTAGTTATCCTTCAGCTACATTACAGATTTGATGCCTAAAATAAATGCATAGCACAGGAAGAATAAGAACGCAGTTAGTTATTATCTTAGCAGCCCTCAACTTTAAAAGATCTCTTGAAATCTGGAAGTTCACCTTTTAAACAGTTTTAGAGACATCTTTAGTTTCAAAAGCAAAAGGGGACACAATGTATGAAAAGAATAATATGTGAGCTTTCTGAAACACAATCCAGAGAAAAACAGTGTTCTTGAAGATTCCCAAGTCATCTCCAGGCTGGTGACATTCCTGGGAATTGTGTCAGACCCATGTGTATGTGTTAGCAAGACTGATAGATCAGTGACTTCACATGGAGTGCTCTCGTCTCTGTGGCTAGAGTCTGTATGCCTAATTGCCAGGGCAGTAGAAGTTAGAATCATAGAATCAGTCAGGGTTGGAAGGGACCATAAGGATCATCTAGTTCCAACCCTCCTGCCATGGGCAGGGACACCTCACACTAGATCAGGCTGGCCATGGGGCCTCTGCCACCTCCCTGGGCAACCCGTTCCAGGGCCTCATCACCCTCATGTTCTATTCCCCCCGGTCCTATTACTACCTCACAGCCTAAAAAGTCCCTCCCCAGCTTTCTTGTAGGCCCCCTTCAGATACTGAAAGGTCACAATAAGGTCACCTTGAAGCCTTCTACTCTCCAGACTGAACAACCCCAACTCCCTCAGTCTCTCTTCATAGCAGAGGTGCTCCAGCCCTCTGACCATCCTTGTGACCCTTCTCTGGACATGCCCCAGCACATCCATATCCCCCTGGAATGGGTAGCTCAGAGAGGTGGTGGGAGCCCCACCCCTGGAGGTGTTTAAGGCCAGGCTGGATGAGGCTTTAGACAACCTTATGTGGTGTGAGATGTCGCTGCCCATGGCAGGGGGGTTGGAACTAGATGATCCTTGTGGTCCTTCCCAACCCTGACTGATTCTATGATTCAATATAAAGGTATTTTCTGTATGAATTCTTTGGATCCATTTATTCTATTCAGGCTAAAACATGACTGCCTGAGGTAGATCAAATTTCAGTGGCTGGGTTCTGGTAGGGTCAATGACCCTTTTGTCAACCTCAGTCATTATGTTAAAGTGGTTGATTCCCAAATATCTTCTTTAGTTTTTGCCCTTCTGTTGCTTTCATTGAACTCCATGCAAGCTAAAGTGCCCTTGCTGGGAGTTGGGAGCAAAATATGATTAGAGTGAGACTTTACTGAAGACTGCAATGACTAAGAATGGTATTTCTAATCATGAACTTAAAGGGCATCATAAAGCACATTTTTACAGTTAGAAGGACTGGGGTGACAAATGTGAGGTGGCAACAAGAGATACTGAAGGTAACCTTGCTGCTTAGTGGAAGAGAAGGGAATTAAAAGCAGATCCACAGGCTTTACAAGACAGTTTCTGTGTTATATTAACTTGTGCAGTATCAGTACCTGCACCCATATTATTAGTGCTGAACCCTCAGCACTGCCTTACAGCATCTCTCTCTCCCTGATAGTATTTTTGTTGGCTATGCTGGAATCTCTGACAGTCTCTCTAATTTCATTGACAAGAATTTAAAGCTTGATGAAGAGAGAGATTGTACCAGAAGTGTTCTGATTTATTCTACTGGTCACTTAAAAACCAAGCATGAACTATAACTATAGAAATTTGGAGGTTCCAGTTGAGTGGTGGCTAGGCCATTAGATTGGATGGGTTTTATAGCTGAAAATGAAAAATTAATTTTACTTTGAGCAGGTTGGAATCTATGTTTACTTTAAATGACAATTGGGGCACTTTAGGGTTGCTTATTTAGTTTCCCTAGAGTTATGAGTGAGTTTGCAGAAGTACAAGCAAATACAGAGAGAAATGAGACCAAAAATATAATTCAGTTTATAAAGACTTTCAGAAGAGCTGAGTTCCTGTAGTTCTGATTTAAGTAGAGGGGAGCTCTGAATTCTTTCCAACCTCAACTACGTCTATCTCACTGATCCTACCTACACTTTTATCAGCTTCAATCCCTAAATCACTTCTCTCCCACCAGCCACTTGTCAGTTAACCATACATAATGCTGACTGTTCTTCAAGTTTCCTTGCATTTGTGAGCATGAACTTTGCTTTATAAGGTATGTCATCTGTAACACTAACTTAAGCAGCTTGCAGTCTTAACAGAAATCCCAGCAGATTAACTATGAGCTATGTAGGGAGAAAAATTCCATACACCCATGAAGGATTAGTTGAGATGAGCAAACAAATTTGGCTTGTTGTGAAATCCAGATGAATGTACTCAACTGTGACTGTACCTCCATGAAACTTTCATTGTCTTCCTCTTGGAAGCCTAATTTTTCTGCAGCTTTATCCAGGATTTCTGTGTGGCTTCTGAGGCAATACTGATGCTTCAGCGAACCATCTACTATTGTTTTACTTCAAAGGGAAGCAATAAAGTAATTCCAGACTCTGGGATCTTCTGATAGTCTAGGAACCCCCTGCTGAATAAATGTACTGCCAAACCATTATTAAAGTCTCTTTGAAAAATTGACCTATTGGAAACAGCAATCTGTGACAGAAGTTCAAGTGATTGTATCATGATCCCTGTGGGAAAACCAATTGCGGATTTTGCCAACACAAGCCCCTAGCTAGCTTGTTAAATGCCTAAATTACATTTGTTTTCTAGGTAAGAAAATGAAAAAAGACTCACCAGGATTGTTCTTCATAGCCTGATTAGGAATCAGATTAAATAATTCTACAGTAGTTGTGTGATCATTAACAATTTTGAGGTATAACTCAGTAGTTAAGAGTAATAGTTGTTTGTACACAGTATTCCTAAGAACAAACACATTCTTTATTTACAAAGGTCCTAAGCTTGTTTTAAAACCAAAACCATCTTATTTTACCCACTGCTATCCACTCTTTCTCCCCATGCAACCAGACACAGCACCCTAGGAGCTGCTTTTCAGGAGAGATGAACTTAAACTTTATTCCTACATGACTTTGATAAGTTATACAAAGGGAATTTTAAACCACTGCTTCAGAGAACAGTGTAGAAACATCTTAGAAAGCACTTATCCTGGCGCATTCATGGTGAAGTGCTGCAGTATGTGAAAGAAGGACTTGTAAAAGTTCAGAAATAGCTGATTTGTTACCACAGGAGTTTGTCTAAACCTTGCCTGCTATGATCCCATGTTAAAAGAAGCTCAATTTTTTTTTTTTCCCCCCCACCAGTCTAGTTTATTAGATGGAATTTCAGACAAGGCACTTGTAAAAATAGTTGTTAACATTAATTTATACTAATGAAGAATAAGATTTTTCCATTCCAACTACCTGTCCTAGAACTGATTTAATGTATCTCACAGTAGTCTTGAGGAAAATGTAATGTTCTGATCGTTTTGGGGAAAGGGGCAAGGAAAAAAGCCACACCTAGGAGAATTAGTGGGGGCTCTGGATTTAGAGTGCGTTCAGGGCTTCAAGGAGGGGAATGGAAGCCAATCTCCTTTCTGTCTCCTTCATTTATTAGAATAAATTCTGTTCAGGATTCAGTGTCTCCTCCTACTTCCCATATAGCTGTTTGTTTTTACACATAGCTGTCTTCCTTCTCACCCCTTTCAATTAATGTGCAGGAATATCCTCCCAGCTCTCTCTCATTTGCTTCTCAATTTGCTGCAAAGGGACAAGGAATAAATTCTGCCTATTGTGTTACCAGAGAGAGGGAGCAAGATAGAAAAGAACAGGAGAGAGGACACTCCTAGCATATGCCCTTGCTAACAAGACAAGTAGAACTCTGGTCAGATGGTAAGTTAAAGAAAAATTAAAGTTAGCTTTTCTACAGAGGAACCAAATCATCTATGCCCTCCTGTCTTCTGCTGCTTGCTGCTCAGTTGGTATTAGGGCACAAATAATTACAATTTAGGAGGTGTCTGATGAATGAGACTTGTAAGTTGATGGATTTTTTTTGGGTTTCAAGTGAGAGAAGCAACACCTCAGGACAGCTTGATAAAGCTGCTGCTAATTTGACTGTGGTGAAGGGGGATGGACACCAATAGCTGTCTTAGGCTGTGTGCAAACATCTGTTTTACTACAGCTGTGGTTCTTGCTCAATAAGTGAACTAAAGGCAGTGGCAGGGAGCATGTTTTTGCTAGAATAATTACATGCCCACTGGTGGCTGCACTGTGCAGACATCACTATCAACGCATCACCTTCACAAACAGAACTGTGACAGTAGTGGAAGAGCGAAAGGGTAGAACAAGCATTGATCTGCATGTATAGAAATGATCTCTTTAATGCTGCTGAGAAGCTTGGTTAGCATATTGAAAACCCAGTCTCTAACCAGAGCATTTGGCTGTCATATTACAACATGGAGGGTTTTTTAAAAAATCTCTAGTCAAGGCTCTGCAAAAGGAAATAAACTGCAGTAGAGTCATACTGACACCTGGAGGTTACCAGCATTACTGGTCGAAGATTTATGAACGTAGAAACATTAAGAAGAAGTTTTGTTAAAAGTGCAGTCAGTAAACTAAAACAATCACGAAAGAGACCCGAAATATCCATTTCCGTTGCTGTTCTGTTTGCAGGATATTTCTCTCCTTCTCGGGGTTTTAGCTAAAGGCTGTTCTGCATATCCCGTAACTGTAACCTTTCATTTGATAGTCATAATAAGGTGGGAGCTATTAATAGAAAAATCTCTGCAAAGATTAAAGTCGAGGACCCATTCGAACCAAGGAAATGTGCACATCTGGAATTTTAAGTAAGAAAATGTCATGTACCAGGTGGTTGCTCTCACTTCTAAGGCCTTTTGTTTTCCTCCCGTTAATTAACTGTTCTTCAAGTAGCTTCTACCACAAGTAGCTAACTTCTACCGTACCTGTCAAGCCGTTGTTTCTGCTGTTCACTGTTGCAAAAGCAGGAGAGATCAGCTGAAAACAATGATGAAGCGGGAGCTCTGCTCTGCTCCAAACTGTGTTTTGGAAATGAAGGTGGCACAGCAGATCCCCCTGGTGGTGCACACTACCTAAAGTCAGCTACACAGAGAATACCTAGCGTTTGCAGAGGCAACCGGTCCGCACTTCAGGCACCGTCACGACCAAAGTTAAGAACATAGAAATAGAAAATTAAATGTATAAATTTATGAAACGGGCAGAAACCTTCTAGAATTTAGGGGCAGACTGGATTTTCATCTGGGTGAACTCTTTTCTCTGTAGAAACAAAAACTTGAATGAAGAAGTTTATACTTTAGGTTTGAACACAACCCAAGCCTCAAGAAATCATCATGGATTTAGCAACTCTGCTATGAGGACAGGCTGAGAGAGTTGGGGCTCTGCAGCCTGCAGAAGAGAAGGCTTCCAGTAGACCTTGGAGTGGCCTTCCAGTATCTGAAGGGGGCTACAGGAAGGCTGGGGAGGGACTGTTGACAAGGTCTTGTAATGACATGACGAGGAGTAATGGGTTTAAACTGGCAGAGGGGAGATAGAAACTGGATGTTAGGAAGAAGTTTGCAGTGAGGGTGGTGAGACACTGGCACAGGTTGCCCAAGGAGGTGTTCAAGGCCTTGAGTAACCTGTTGTAGTGGGAGGTGTCCCTGCCTACGGTGTCCCTAACCATCACACTGACTAAGAAACTGACCAGACAATGTCACCTTCAGGATTTTTTCCTGACCTGCAGCCCGTGTGGCTGTGATCTGTATATTTGTGCTAAGGCAAATATACAACAGGGAAAACCCAAACCCAAACCCAAACAAAAGAGATAAGGTCCAGTTATTTTTATCAAGCATGCAGTGTGCTCTGTCTTCTGGAGTTAAACTGGTAAAGATACCTGAATGTTAAGCAGCTTTGTAGGTCCTTGCAGGGAATAACTGTGAACTGTTAGTACTTGTCAAAGAGCTGGGGGATACAGGAGAGCAGCCAGTGTAATTACTCAGCTTTTATTGAAATGACAGTACATTTTCAAAGGGGAAAGCTACACTGAAATGCAGACCCTGTGCAATGATAAAGCCCTAATTCCAGCACAGCATTATTCTGGAGTGCATGTACTTCACACCGGTTTTCTCCTGGGATTTAATTCCAGCCACTAATCCAGAACCTTCCACTGCTCAGCCACAAGGTGGAGAAATTGGCTAACAGCTTGCAAAATCAGTGTGCTTCCCTGCTTGGGGAGAGTTTCAGCAGGCAAGGGAACCCACAGACCTGGAGCTGGTCTCCCTGAAACAGTAAGGCCAGGCTGCATGAGAAATCAACCTGAGTCTGTTGCTTGACTGAGTTTAAGCTGTACAAAATGGTATTTCAGCTCCCAGTTGTTTGTTCTGCATTTTTTTTTTCCCTGATTATTTGAGAGACTCTAAACTCTTTGCATGAACTTGATCATAAGCAGTGTGCCCAGGTGGGTGGGAGAGGCAGTGGCATCCTGGCCTGGATCAGGAGCAGTGTGGCCAGCAGGACAAGAGAGGTTATTCTGCTCCTGGACTCAGCACTGGCCAGGCCACACCTTGAGTGCTGTGTCTAATTCTGGGCCGCTCAATTCAAGACAGAGATGTGGAGGTACTGGAACATGTCCAGAAAAGAGCACCAAGTCTGGTGAGGGGCCTGGAGCACAGCCCTGTAAGGAGAGGCTGAGGGAGCTGGGGGTGTGCAACCTGCAGAAGAGGAGGCTCAGGGCAGACCTCATTGCTGTCTACAGCTACCTGAAGGGAAGTTGCAGCCAGGTGGGGTTGGGCTCTTCTGTCAGGCACCCAGTGACAGAACAAGGAACACAGCCCCAAGCTGCACCAGGGCAGGTTCAGGCTGGATGTTAGGAAGAAATTCTTCACAGAGAGAGTGATTGCCACTGGAATGGGCTACCTGGGGAGGTGGTAGAGTCCCCATCCCTAGAGGTGTTTAAGAGGAGGCTGAATGAGGCATTTAGTGCCATGGTCTAAGTTGATTGGATAGTGTTGGGTGATAGGTTGGACTGGATGATCTTAGAGTCTTTTCCAGCCTGGTTAATTCTGTGATTCTGCCTATTCCTCCAAGGCAACTGAAGCATATACGAAGAATTTACAACTCCAGCAATTCTACAACACAGCAGGGATGGTGTCCTTGCTTTCATGAACACACGCAGCCACTGGGTGGAGAACTTGTCTAACAAACTATCTCAGTGATGACAGAGTGAAAATCAATCCGACTGTACTTTGCTGGCTGGGCAAATTTGTCTAATACAGGTCATATATTAGGCTTTTCTTTTTCAGTGGTCAACGTGGTTCAATTTCCAGCTAGGACATAATTTGCACAATAACCTGAAGTTGAAATTAATACTAGAGAAACAGGCTGTACTGGGCTGAAGAAAAAAAAAAATCCATTAAGCTGTCTGCATTAGAGGAAGAAGCTGACCAATGGAGTTGAAGCACATTTGTTATGCTGTAAAAAAAGAAAGTTTCAGACAAATATCACAGGAACCAAGATGACACTCCAATAAGGGAACTTTGGGTTTAATCTTAACTGCAAATAAGAATATTATTATTATGATTTATCTAAGTACTATCTTGTCTGGAGGACTCAAATGAGGTCAGAGCACCTCTGTCTTAAACACTGCACCCTTGTTTCCAGCAGATGTACCCTGCCAGAGGAGTTTGTATTTTGAGCAGAATGAAAATAGTAATTGTCTGGAAGACTGAAGAAAACAGGGTGGTTAGAAAGCACAGAACTCATCACTGACAAAGCTATGAACAGAATCTAGGTGTCTGATTTTTGATCTTGTCTTTTTGTTACATCACAGCCTCCATGATACAAAGACTCAGATGTCTCATTTTGTTAAATATTATCCCAAAAGGCCAGAATTTTGGGACATGCTAAGTAAAGATTGTAAATGGTGGCAAAATAAGTAGGCAAATAGAGTTAAAGAAGTTAGACTTTTCAGAAATAGTTCAAGGCTGGGGGTGGGGTGGGGTGTGTGAAGGACTGGGGGATGGAAATGGGCACACTAATTGTTTTTTTATTTTTCTGGAAAAAAGGCACATGTTTAGCTAAAACGAATACAAATTTCCTGCTCCCATCCTTTCAGTAGCAAGAGGAATATGTGGTAGTATCCAAAGGACAATTTGTTACTGTCAGTGAGTAGAAATCAGCTTTAACCAGGAAAAAGAAAATGCTTTTCTTTCACAAAAGACCCAAGTCCAACCGCCCTGCCAGAGCTCAGGGTACACAGGAATGCATCCAGACAGCCCTTGAAAGAGTCCAGAGAAGGAGACTCCACAACCTCTCTGGGACCCTTACAGTGAAGAAGTTCCCCCTTGTGTTGAGGTGGAACCTCCTGTGCTGCAGCTTCCATCCCTTGCTACTTGTCCTATCCCAGGGAGCAAGTGAGCAGAGCCTGTGTCCCCCCGTCCTGACCCACAGACCTCAGATATTTATAAACATTTCTTAAATCCTCTCTCAGTTTTTTCTTCTCCAGACCAAAAAACCCCAGGTCCCTCAACCTCCCTCCAGACATTCTGGAAATAAAAGGTTAAAATGCAAGGGGAACATTTTCATCAACTTGAGTGAAGTGATAAAATATCTGATGGAGTACAGAAACATTGGTGAAACAGGGCAGAGCCCCAAGGTTCTAGTGAACCTCACCAAGAGCTAGGTACAACTTCTAACTCATTACTTTTACTTTTTAAAATCATGATAACTCTCTGGATGTCACTTAATAATGCTTTGGTTTATATCAGTTTGGAATATCTGTAGCACAACAATTTTTGTCACCAAAAAACCCGTTGTCATATCATCACATAGACCGAATTATTGATACAAGCTGCTCTTATTTATATACTGGGCTTTGTTTTAGAAAGATGGGAATTATTCTGAGAGAGATTGCACCAGCTTTACTCCTATTAAACAGTAACTTCTGCTCCAAATCATCCCAAGACTAAACAATAGCAAAGTATTACAGGGAAAAAAAAATTATGGACCTTGAAATGTTAGTGGCAAAAAAACTTTGAACAGGGTTTGAAAACTGGAAATTCCATCATTCATTATAGATAACACCAACTGGCTTTCTGTGGGTGCATATGCCATATGACTTGCTTTTCTTATCTGTGGGTATGGTTTAAAACCAGCATTACCCAAATAACCATTCACTTGCTAGCCATCTAGCTGGACAAAAAAAAAAATCCTGTTGGCAACGACTTTTCAAACAACAAGTTTGTGTAAGTAGCAAATTGGCTGAATATTCCAGCTATTTTTGTGTCTGATGAAACCAACAACAACAAAACTCATCATAATTGGTTCAGATCAAATAAAAGTGCCTCTGTTCTTTCTCATTCAAATCAGAAACAAAATTATTTCAGGTTGTGCTAACCGTGATATTTGTATCAGGATATCCAAAGAGAAAAGCATAGTTACAGATGTACTGTATTATTGGTGGAAATAATGTTTCTTTCCCCCTAATAGTCCAGACAGATTTAAATCATTTTCCTAGAAGTTGGGAATTCAGATTTTTCCTCTTTTTGAAGGCTATCCTGTGTTGATGATTTTATATGGTGTTCTCTCATATGACATGTGTCAAAGTTTCCATATAAATATTTTAATATGAATTAACTGTGAAATTTATTTATATGTAGAAATCATAGAATCATAGAATAGTAAGGTTGGAAGGGACCTCAAGGATCATCTAGTTCCACCCCCCTGCCATAGGCAGGGACACCTCCCACTAGCACAGGTCACTCAAGGCCTCGTCCAACCTGACCTTGAACACCTGCAGGGAGGGAGCAGCCACAACCTCCCTGGGCAACCTGTTCCAGTGTCTCACCACCCTCACTGTAAAGAACTTCCTCCTAATATCCAGTCTAAATCTTCCCTCTGCCAGTTGAAACCCATTGTCCCTTGTCCTGGCATTGCAAGACCTTGTCAATAGTCCCTCCCTAACCTTCCTTTAGGCCCCCTTCAGATCCTGGAAGGCTACTCTAAGGTGTCCTGTAAGCCTTCTCTTCTGCAGGCTGCAGAGCCCCAACTCTTGTAGCCTGTCCTCATAGGAGAGCTGCTGCAGCCCTCTGGGCATCTTTGTGGCCTCCTCTGGACCCGCTCCAACACTTCCATGTCCTTCCTGTGCTGAGGGTTCCAGAACTGCACACAGTAAATGTGTGTGAGTGCTTATATATATGTGTATATATATACACACACATTCCACAGCTAATTAATATTAAAACATGTATACACACACACATTTATACATATACATATATATATATCCACACACACACATATATATATATGTATATGTATATATAGTGCCCAGTGGCCAGAATACCCATCTAAACCTTAGGAATATTGTGTTCCATTCACTGTGTTGTGAAGTGGAACAGTTCAGCAAAACTCCTGATATGGCATTTAGAAATACGTCCTGCACCAAGTGGATTTAAATTCAGAGCTTCCCCCAGAAAGTGGTTTTTGCTGCAGGAAGTCAATGGATGACATCTGCCTTGGAGAAGTGAGACAGAAGTAAGCCTCTTTTTTTGCTGTCATCTCAATATGTCCCTTGGGAGATTAAGGTAGGTGGCTACACAGAGGTCCCATCTGCTAAAAGGCAGAAAGAGAAGTCATAAACTTTCATAACAGAACAGTAAAAGAGAATTAGTCTTGATTGAACTGCAGCTGTGGGACTAAGACCTCTGAGTCACAGTATCCTACCACCTCCTGTTAACAGTACCTCACTAACACAACAAAAGTTGACTTTGCCAGGTTTTACTCGCTGGACTCAAATAAGTCTGCCCTGTCTGTCATGCACAGCCAAGTTTTAATGTCTCTCCTGTGGTTTTGTCCACTTTAGAGGGAGGTCACTGGAGCTGAAGAGGTCACCTCTATGTGTCAATTTGTTCTGCATATTGCAAATCATATCACGTGTTTAAACAAGGGCACTGACATTATCCAAAGCACAGAGAAAAGCTACATTTAGGTAGCTATTTTCTGGATACAGGGACATTGGGAAGTTGTGGAGAGGCTGCTGCTGGTCTCTTCTCACAGGTAATTGGAGACAGAATGAGGGGGAAATGGCCTCAAGCTGAGGCTGGGTAAGTTTAGATTGGACTTTAGGAAAAAGTGTTTTGTGGAGAGAGTGGTCAGGGACTGGAATGAACGGCCCAGGGAGGTGGTGGAGTCACCAACACTGGATGTGTTTGAGGGTGGTTTGTATGTGGTGCTTAGGGATATGGTTTAGGGTGAATCTTGCAGAGTAGGGTTCTGGGTTGGACTTGGTGATCCTGAGGGGCTTTTCCAACCTGGATGTTTCTGTGATTCTGTGATTTGTTTGGGGTTTCCTGACACTGTAAATAACTTCTTCCTAATATCCAGTTTAAGTCTTTTCTCTTCCAATTTATACTTATTACCCCTCATCCTGTGATTACAAGACCTTGTAAATAGTCTCTCTGTCACACCTGATTTAGGTGTTGAACCAGTTAGTGACAAGATGCCTGTGGTCACTTTGAAATCTATATGTTCATTATCAGCTCCACTGAGGACAGAATTTTTCTCTAGCTGGTACATTTGGCTGTGCAGAAGAAAGAAATGTAATCAACTCCTGGCTTTCTGTGCATGTTCAAACACACTCCCCCCCCCTCCCCCATTCCCTCCTCCTCTCCCCGACGATGTATAGTTGTCATAGTGTAAACATTCTGCTAAATATTTCCTCCACCTGCTTCAAAGAATTAAAGAATCATCTCTTAACAGGAAAAAAATAAATGTGCCAAATGTCACAATGCCTCAGGGGGATCGAAAAGGATAAAACAAATGCTGTAGCATCCTATTTTTGATCCAAAGGTAAACAAATGAAGCTGCGCCTGTACGAGTGTATACACAGAGAGTCGCGCTCTTGGTCATGTAATCCATCACTGAGGCTGGTGGTTAAGGGAGAAAGCTGCAGCTCCAACATGTTTTCCAAACATTTAAACCTTTCTCATAAAATTATTTGGGGCTGAAAAATGTCTCTTGCTCATTCTCAAGCCAGATCTCGGAAGTGAATTTTCTTGGAAACTTTCATTTAAAAAAAAAAAAAAAAAAAGAAAAGAAAAGAAAAGAAAAAAGGAAAGAAGAAAAAAAAGAAATCTGTTCAAGGGTTTTATTTTCACATAAGAACTTTGAAATACATTAGTTGACATTTGCCAGATGCACTTTTTTGTGCTCAGCAGCTCAAAGGAAGTCCTTATTCAGGAGATGGACTAGATGGCCAAAAAGAAATAAAAACCCAAAGAAAAAGTTTTTGCCTTTAACCCTTCTGGTTACTGATGTGAGAAAAATAATCATTTGGCTTCCATAGAAACACTTCCATAGTATTTGGCATAAATCTGCTAGATTTTATTAGCTTCTTCTGATAGGACTAAACTCTGGGAGAAAATATAGATCATTGCTTTCTAGTGGAGTTAAGTAGAGAGATCTCTTTGCAGGAAAACAGGTCTAGATTTTGCCTTTTACTGGTGCGGTTCACCAGAGGTCCTTCAAGGAGGAAAAAAGACAGCAATGCCTCATGGTTTTCTCTTCAGAGTATCCAGGAGGTGATCTTTTGAATCAGAGCTGAAACAGGAGGCCTGCAGACAGTTCAGGCTCCCAATCATGCGCGTGGATGTCTAAGGAATTCAGATTCATATTTAGAAAGTTAGTATCTCCAGGGGGTCAAAAAATGAGGGTTAGCTCTTAGCAGCCCCCAGAACCACATGCATAGAAGATATTTATTACTACACTTTGTCACAGCCAACGTTCTCGCTTGTTGCCGTGAAGATGATCAGAGGACTGGAGCAGCTCTCCTATGGGGACAGGCTACAGGAGTTGGGGCTCTGCAGCCTGGAGAAGAGAAGGCTTCCAGGAGACTTAGAGTAACCTTCCAGTATCTGAAGGGGGCCTAAGTGGAAGGCTGGGGAGGGACTATTGACAAGGTCTTGTAATGACAGGATGAGGGATAATGCATTTAAACTGACAGAGGGGAAATGTAAACTAGATGTTAGGAAGATCTTTGCAGTGAGGGTGGTGAGACACTGGAACAGGTTGCCCAGGGAGGTTGTGGCTGCTCCCTCCCTGGAGGTGTTCAAGGCTGGGTTGGATGAGGCCTTGAGCGACCTGTTCTAGTGGGAGGTGTCTCTGCCTGTGGTGGGGGGTTGGGACTGGAATGAGTTGCCCAGGGAGGTGGTTGAGGCTCCATCCCTGGAAGTGTTATAGGCCAGGCTGGATGAGGCTGTGGCCAACCTGATCTAGGGTAGGGTGTCCCTGGCCATGGCAGAGGGGTTGGAACTAGATGATTCTTCTGGTCCCTTCCAACCTTAACTGATTCTGTGATTCTATGGATGATCTCTGAGTCACTTCCAACCTAAACCATTCTATGATTCCATGATCTTGCTCTGTAATATTACACTGTTAACCTTAGCTGCTTAGAAAGGAACCTGTGTATGTTCTTACTGCTTCCTCAGTGATTCCTTTTGTGTCCAGATCATGGACTGTTACCTAGTCCTGGAACAGGATGAAACAGCCCATAACAAATTCTCTATGGACATCTCAACCTAATCACAGCATGAAAAAACTGACCGAAAGTTTGATTTGGAGGCTTCATTTCAGTTCTAACTCCACTGTGATTATGTCAGGCAGCTTAGGGTACACTTCAATTAGCTTTATAAAGAATTAATGCAAGCATTTGAAGCATCTTCACCTAAGGGCATACTGACCCGCACCAGCTTCCATATTGCTATTGCTTGTGGTACCAATATGATAGAGAAATTTAGCTCAGGCACTCCTGTGCCCCACTGCAGGCTGCATCCTAGACACGTAATGTCACCTTCTAGAAGAAGGGCAGGAAGTACTGCAGAGGCTTTGTAAGGATAAATATATGAATGACTGTGAGCTCTATGGTTATGATGAGCCATAAGCCCTCCTAGACACTACATAAGGAGCTGCAGTCTTGCAGAGCAGGAGTGTACAATATTGTTGACGCAGTGACTTTCCTTTTTGATGCTGCTCCTGGCTAATAGCATTTAAGCTGCTGACATTTGAATCAATAGCTAGTTATCCCTTTCCAGAATGGAGAGCATTCGATAATGGAAATGACAATGAAAGCTCAGGTGGACTCATCTGGCAAAATAAAAACATTCTTGTCAGTGGCGTTAGCAGAGATTTCAGAACTCTTTCCTTGGTCTTCAAAGCATCTGTTTCTGTTCTCAGAAGGTAGCTAGACTTTTCCTGGGTGCTCTGCTTAAATGCTGACAGGACATTTTGGATGTCAGGTTTGATTATCTTATGTGTTCAGAGCAGTATATTAAGCTATCTGATTTGCTTGAATAAGGTGAACAACAAAAACTCATAACATATAGCCTTCTCTACCAAGGAACATGTCTCTGGTGTCATATACTGGACTCCAAGTACCTTAGAATGGTAAGATTGGAAGGGGCCTCAAAGATCATCTAGTTCCAAACCTCTACCATAGGCAGGGACACCTCCCACTAGTACAGGTCACTCAAGGCCTCATCCAACCTGGCCTTGAACACCTCCAGGGAGGGAGCAACCACAACCTCCCTGGGCAACCTGTGCCAGTGTCTCACCACCCTCACTGGAAAGAACTTCCTCCTAACATCCAGTCTAAATCTCCCCTCTGCCAGTTGAAACCTATTGCCTCTTGTCCTGTCGTTGCAAGACCTTGTCAATAGTCCCTCCTCAGCCTTTCTGTAGGCCCCCTTCAGATACTGGAAGGCTACTCTAAGGTCTCCTGGAAGCCTTCTCTTCTCCAGGCTGCAGAGCCCCAACTCTCTCAACCTGTCCTCACAGCAGAGCTACTGCAGCCCTCTGATCATCTTCATGGCCTTCTCTGTACTCACTTCAACAGTTCCATGTCCTTCCTGTGCTTTGAAGTAAGTAAAGAGAAAAATACCCACTGGATTGAATTATCCAGTTGAGAGTTCAGGTACACCTAGGATCAGGTAGTAAGCTCTAACTGAAATTGATGGAAGTCTCTCTGGCTTCATGGAACTTGTACAGAGTCCAATGGGGTTCAGATAGTTCTTCCTGTATTTACAGTCCAAATTAAAGCTAGAGCTATAGTAATTTCCAACAGGGTGGGAAGAGACAGTTGATGTTGCAAACCAAAGTGCAATTTTTTGTTGCAGCCTGAAGGCCTATTTCCATTGATGCCAGTTAGAAAGGGAAGCAAATGCTGTAATAAAGTGCATGAAGGTTTCCTTGTCCACTTCAGTGGACCTAGTATCAGACTGAAGAAGGACAAGAGGTACTTTTCCCTGGTATTTTTGAAACAGACTCAAATTTTAATACAGAATACTAAACAGGGTGGAAAAACTTGAGCATCTTGATGCTTCAGGATGTATTACTTCATGCACTTCAGCCTATTCCTCACAGATTTGGTTCATTTTTCTGAAGCTTTAAATAGCTAAAAAATGGCCTTCCTATGTTGCCCTGATACTCTATTCTATTCTTTCACTCTGGCATGTATGATATAGTGTAATGACATCACATCCATTAAATCTGTCCTGCTTGCTTGCAGAAACTTGCTTAAGGTTAACTGAGGCACAGGGGTTCTATTTCATGCATTCGATGCAGTTTAAACTGCAGAGCTCTATTTCATAATGCCTTTAAAACAATGAAAGAAGAACCAATAAATGAGTCACTGAATTTGATACAAGGCTTCTGTATTCTGTACAATACTCTGTATGTTATATATGATTGAAGAACTTCTCATTTCCTGAACTGTTGGTATTGCCAGGCGATATAATCCATACTTTGTTCTCCTAACATCACTTTACTTTTTTAATGAAGGCTGAAGATTTAGCAGTAAGCAAATTAAATTTAATATAAATACCCATGTTAACTACCTGAGAAGTGACACCTGCAGTACTTCTCACCATTAATCTTTTCTTAAGCAGATGATGAACTGGGGTGATCACTACATATGTATGATCATATATATACTTACATACATGAACACACACACA
>VWZE01017339.1:0-10654 GCA_013396675.1 Eubucco bourcierii | reverse complement strand
ACCTTGAGTGCCCTGTACTAGTGGGAGGTGTCCCTGCCTATGGCAGGGGGTTGGAACTGGCTGAGCTTTGAGGTCCCTTCCAACCTTCCCATTCTATAAGAACCTTCTGCAAGCTGCTTGGTCATGGTGCTCAGTGACAGGACAAGAGTTAATGGGCACTAACTTAAACATAGGAAGTTCCATGTCAAAAGGAGAAGGAATTTCTTTACTTTGAGGGTGGCAAAGCACTGAACAGGCTGTGCAGAGAAGTGGTGGAGTTCCCTTCTTTCGAAACTTTCAAAACCTCTCTGGATGTGGATCCTGTGCAACCTGCCCTGGGTGAAACAGCTCTGGAGCAGAGGTTGGACTCAATGACCTCCAAAGGTCCCTTCCAATCCCTACCACTCTGCAATGCTGTGAATCTCAGCCTAAAAACACTGCAGACATTTGTGAAAGGAGGATCAGTGCTGCAGTAACTGAAATGAATCACAGAACTTCAGAGGTTGGAAGGGACCTCCAGAGATCATCCAGTCCTACCCCACTGCCATGCAGCACCACCCAGGGTACTTTGCACAGGAATGCACCCAGGTGGGTTTGGAAAGTCTCCACAGAGGGAGACTCCACAACCTGTCTGGGTAGCCTGCTCCAGGCCCCCAGCACCATCACACCAAACAAGTTTCTCCTCATGTTGAGCTGAAACCCTCTCTGTTACAGTTTGTAGCTGTTGCTCCTTGGCTTATTGCTGCTGACCACCAAAAAGAGCTTGGCCCCAGCCACTGACCCCCACCCCTCAGGGGTTGGTACACATTGCTCAGATCTCCTCTCAGCCTTCTCTTCCCCACACTAACCAGCCCCAGGGCTCTCAGGTTCTCTCCCTAGGGCAGATGCTCAGGTCCCCCACTCATCCTCATGGCTCTCTGCTGGACTCTCTCCAGCAGGTCCCTGTCTCTCCTAAACTGGGGAGCCCCAACCTGGACACAGGATTGCAGCTGTGGTCTCAGCAGGGCAGAGTAGAGGGGGAGAAGAACCTCTGATGATCACAGCTTGGGCAAGAACCTTTGTTAGACATGATGAGTAAGAATACATCTTTAAAAGCCCAGAAAGGAGGTGCAAGGTACAGTTGCAACCTGCCTGGAGGTATGAGGGGAAGCTGAAGGAGCAGAATTGTGGAACAGGTCAGGGTTTTCAGGAGGAGCTTTTCCCAAGGCTATGGTTCAGGGAGCATTGTGGTGGATACAGACTGCACAGAGTAAGCTGATTACATCTTCACTACCTTTCAAAGACAGTTTTGATATGGCAGGACCACTGCCTATAAACAAACCACTCTAATGTTTGTTGTGCCACCTCCTGAAGTCTCACTGTGGCCACACAACTTAAGGACAACAACAATCAATGCATACTCTTTGAAAGATAAGGAAGGGTAACTTGGTGAGGTAGCAACTTGCATGCTCTGCTAAAATGCACTGCTGTGTTGTGAGTTTCCCAAAAGGTGATGTTCACTGTTCTGCAGAAGTATGACTGTGGTAGATCAGGCCAAAGCATCAGGAACACCAATCCTCAACATGAGCCAGCAGTGTGCACTTGCAGCCCAGAGAGCAACCAGAGCCTGGGCTGCAGCAGGAGCAGTGTGGGCAGCAGGGCCAGGGAGGGGATTCTGCCCCTCTGCTTTGCTCTGCTGAGACCCCACCTGGAGTACTGCATCCAGTTCTGGAGCCCCTGGGACAAGAGGGATGTGGAGATGCTGGAGTGTGTCCAGAGCAGGGCCATGAGGATGCTGAGAGGGCTGGAGCTGCTCTGCTGTGAGGACAGACTGAAAGAGTTGGGGTTGTGCAGCCTGGAGAGGAGAAGGCTCCCAGGTGACCTTAGTGTGGCCTCACAGCATCAGAAGGGGCTACAAGAAAGGTGGGGAGGGACTTTTTAAGCTGTCAGGTAGTGATAGGACTGGGGGGAATGGAACAAAGCTGGAAGTGGGGAGATTCAGACTGGATGTTAGGAAAAAGTTCTTCAGCATGAGGGTAGTGAGAGTCTGGGAGGGGTTGGCCAGGGAGGTGGTGGAAGCCTCATCCCTGGAGATGTTTAAGGCCAGGTTGGATGAGGCTGTGAACAGTCTGTTCTAGTGTGAGGTGTCCCTGCCCATGGCAGGGAGGT
This sequence comes from Eubucco bourcierii, assembly GCA_013396675.1. Classification (NCBI taxonomy): domain Eukaryota; kingdom Metazoa; phylum Chordata; class Aves; order Piciformes; family Ramphastidae; genus Eubucco; species Eubucco bourcierii. Next base: position 8,527 of record VWZE01017339.1, on the reverse strand, counting down.
TGAAATTGGTTGATCCTTATGGTCCCTTCCACCCTGCCTGATTCTATGATTCTCAAGCTCTAGGTTTGTCTTTTATTCATTTGCACAACTTTTGCCACCAAACTCAGCTGAGAAGACATCACTGAAAAATTACAACATTTAATAAAGATGAATGGCAAAAGGATTAAAGCACAAAACTGAAAAGCTCTCAGAAATGGAAACAAGAAAACTCATGAAGCAATAAAAATTATTTTCTACTGTGCTAAGTTAATGACCCAAAGCTTAAACACATTTAATGCTGGAATGCAGACAATCCTTAGTGCATAATTTCACCCAGCACTTACACTCAGAGAATCATATTTGGAAAAGAACTTTAACATCATCCAGCCCACCTACTCCAAGGTCTCCTGGAAGCCTTCTCTTCTGCAGGCTGCAGAGCCCCAACTCTCTCAGCCTGTCCTCACAGCAGAGCTGCTGCAGCCCTCTCAGCATCTTGGTGGCCTCCTCTGGACCCCCTCCAACACTTCCATGTCCTTCCTGTGCTGGGGGCTCCAGAACTGCACACAGTACTCCAGGTGGGGTCTGACAAGAGCAGAGTAAAGGAGCAGAATCACCTCCCTTGCCCTGTTGCCCACACTGCTCTTGCTGCAGCCCAGGACATATCAGGATCTGCTCAGTATAGAGCAGCATATGCCTGTCCTACACAACTTCTGGAGTACCACAGATCCTCAAACACAGATTTCCACCTTCCCTAGCATCTTGGTGTCCTGCACCACAGCCACAGAATGGTAAGGTTGGAAGGGACCTCAAGGATCAGCCAGTTCCAAGCCCCTGCCATAGGCAGGGACACCTCCCACTAGCACAGCTCACTCAAGGCCTCCTCCAACCTGGCCTTGAACATCTCCAGGGAGGGAGCAGCCACAACCTCCCTGGGCAACCTGTGCCAGTGTCTCACCACCCTCACTGCAAACAACTTCCTCCTAACATCCACTTTCAATCTCCCCTCTGACACTTCAAACCCATTCCCCTTGTCCTGGCATTCCCAGACCTTCTCAATAGTTCCTCCCCAGCCTTCCTGGAGCCCCCTTCAGATCCTGCAAGTCCACTCCAAGCTCTCCTGGAAGCCTTCTCTTCTCCGGGCTGCAGAGCCCCAACTCTCTCAGTCTGTCCTCACAGCAGAGCTGCTGCAGCTCTGTGAGTGCAGTCTCTCACTGCAGTGCAAGTTTGAAGCTCAGTGGTGTGGATGTTCTCCAAAAGCCTCCTTTACAATTTCTACAGCACATTTTTTATTCACAGATTGCATCAGGTTGGAAAAGACCCTCAAAGGTCATCTTGTCCCACCCCCCTGCAGGCAGCAGGGACACTTCCAGCTAGAGCAGGCTGCCGAAGGACACAGCAAGCCTGAGTTTGAATATCTCCTGGGATGGGACCTCAACCACTTCCCTGGGCAGCCTGTGCCAGGGTCTCACCACCCTCACTGTGCAGAACCTCCTCCTGGTGACCAACCTAAATCTCCTGCTCCACTTTCAAACTGTTGCCTCTTATCCTATCCCCAGAGGTCCTTCTAAACAATCTCTCCCCAGCCTGCCTAGAGGTGCTCTTCAGATATTGAAATGGTGTTCTAAGGTCCCACTTGAGCCTTCCCTTCTCCAGGTTGAACAGGAAAGAAAGGAAGCAGGAAGAAATTAAATGAAAATCAGCTTCCCAAAGCAGGAAGAAATTGAATGAAATCCAACAAAGGCAAGGGCAGAGTCATGCACCTGGGAAAGAACAACCCCAGGGAGCAGGACAGGCTGGGGACTGACCTGCTGGAGAGCAGTGAAGGGGAAAAGGACCTGGGGGGCCTAGAGGATGGGAGGGTGACCATCAGTCAGCAATGTGCCCTTTTGGCTAAGGGGGTGGATTAGAAGGACTGTGGTTAGTAGGTGCAGAGAGGTTCTCCTGCTCCTCTATGTTGCCCTGCTAAGGCCACATCTGGAGTGCTGTGTCCAGTTCTGAGCCTCCCAGTTGAAGAGGGACACAGAACTGCTAGAGAGAGTCCATCCCAGAGCCACAAAGCTGCTGAAGGGAATGGAACAGCTCTGGTAGGAGGAGAGCCTGAGGGAGCTGGAGCTGTGCTGCTGGGAGAGGAGAGACTGAGAGGTGACCTCAGCAATGCTTCTAAAGCTGTGCAGGTGAGTGCCAGGAGGCTGGAGCCAGCTCTGCTGGGTGATGCCCAGTGCCAGCACAAGGGGCAGTGGTGGAAGCTGAGGCAGAGCAAGTTCCATGGAAACATGAGGAGGAATTTTTTGCCTGTGAGGGTGCCAGAAGCCTGGCACAGGCTGCCCAGGGGGGTTGTGGAGTCTCCCTCTCTGGAGATATTCAAACCCTGCCTGGATGTGTTCCTGTGTGATCTGCTCTGGGTGCTGCTGCTGGACTGGTTGAGCTTTGGAGGTCCCTTCCAGCCCCTGGCATGCTGTGATTTTGTAATTCTTGCAGTCAGTCCTCATAGCAGAGGTGCTCCTGATGATCTGTTAGATACAACCAACCAGCAGACTCCAGCTGTCTCCTACAGACAAGGCTCCAGTGTTGGGCTGATTCTAGACAACCAAGTTTTGATCCTCACACAGATTAAGTCTTAGGGTATAAGAAAATTGGTTACTACACCAAGTACCATCCCTGACTTCAATTCAGGAAGGTGACTGAAAGAGGACTGCTACCCACTGCTGCCTGTTTACTTGTTAAGACAATCTGAATTCAGCTTGGTTTCATCATTTGAATGAGATGAAATCAAACAAAGAGGCAGAGAAAGTTCTGAGTCTATAAAGAGATCTTCCCAGAGATGTGTCAGATCTAGTTTCTGTGGAAGACAACCACAGGAGCTGGATGTTAGGAGGAAGTTCTTTACAGTGAGGGTGGTGAGACACTGGCACAGGTTGCCCAGGGAGGTGTTCAAGGCCAGGTTGGATGAGGCCTTGAGTGAGCTGTGCTAGTGGGAGGTGTCCCTGCCTATGGCAGGGGGTTGGAACTGGATGATCTCTGAGGTCCCTTCCAACCTTACCATTCTATGATTCTATGAAGATGAAGGAGAAAAGGCTGCAGAACAAGAACCTTGCACTGACACTTCCTTCTTGGGTGTGAGATTCTAAAATGGACTCCTATTTTCCTCTCCTTGGAAGAGGATGTAGTATTTTACAGCTGTTCTTTCCAGTTTTCCACAAAGCACTACCAAAATCTGGAGTATTGTGTTCAGGTCTGGGGTCCTCAGTTCAAGAAGAACAAGGACTTGCTGGAGAGGGTCCAGGGCTGCAAAGATGCTGTGGGGACTGGAACCACTCTCTGATGAGGAAAGATGGAGAGAATTTGTGCTGTTTTGTCTGGAAAAGAGAAAGCTGAGGGGGGTCTCACACATTCCTACTAACACTTACAAGGTGGGGGAGGATGGAATCAGTGGTGCCCAGTGACAGAACAAAGAGTAAAGGGCACAAACTTCAACATCAGAAGTTTCATCTAAACTGGAGGAGAAAAAGTTGGGGGCTAATGTTGCGGAAGGCAGAAGTGCTCTGCAGCAGGACCTCGACCGCCTGCACAGATGGGCAGAGTCCAAGGGGATGGAGCTCAACAAATCCAAGTGCCAGGTGCTGCACTTTGGCCACAACAACCCCATGCAGAGCTCCAGGCTGGGGTGGGAGTGGCTGGAGAGCAGCCAAACAGAAAGGGATCTGGGGGTGCTGATTGACACCCACCTGAACATGAGCCAGCAGTGTGCCCAGGTGGCCAAGAAGGCAAATGGCATCCTGGCCTGCATCAGCAAGAGTGTGGCCAGCAGGAGCAGGGAGCTCACTCTGCCCCTGCACTCTGCACTGCTTAGGCCACACCTTGAGTGCTGTGTCCAGTTCTGGGTCCCTCCATTGAAGAAGGACATTGAGGTGCTTGAGTGTGTCCAGAGAAGGGCAACGAGGCTGGGGAGAGGCCTGGAGCACAGCCCTATGGAGAGAGGCTGAGGGAGCTGGGATTGGTTAGCCTGGAGAAGAGGAGGCTCAGGGGAGACCTTCTTGCTGTCTCCAGCTACCTGAAGGGTGCTTGTAGCCAGGAGGAGGTTGCTTTCTTCTCTCAGGCAAGCAGCAGCAGAACAAGAGGACACAGTCTCAAGCTGTGCCAGGGGAAGTTTAGGCTGGAGGTGAGGAGAAAGTTGTTGCCTGAGAGAGTCATTGACTGCTGGAATGGGCTGCCCAGGGAGGTGGTGGAGTCAGCGTCCCTGGAGGTGTTCAAGGCAGGTTTGGACGTGGCACTTGGTGCCATGGTCTGGTCTTGAGGGCTGTGGGAATGGCTTGGACTTGATGAGCTTTGAGGTCTCTTCCAACCTTGGGGATACTGTGAGACTGTGAAATTGATTCACTGAAAGGTGCTGGAGGCCTGGAGCAGGCTGCCCAAAGAAGTGCTGGAGCCTCCATCTCTGGAGGCTTTCCAAACCCACTTGGCTGTGCCCTTGTGCCACCCACCCTAGGTAAGGCTGGACTCAATCTCCAGAGGTCACTCCCAACCTCTATGATTATCTGGCATTCTGAGGGAAAAATACACCAACCTGTTATGATTCAAAGCTTTTCCTCTGTATTTCCTACTTTTCTGGAGTTCAGTGTAACCCTACAGGGAACCCTCCATACCTTGGCAAACATCCAACAACCAACATTAATTAACATTCACTCCTATTAAAAATCTCTCACATTATCAAGCATCCTTTGCTGCCAGTACACCTCCCAAACTCTAAGCTTGTCCTGACCTCCTGAATTTTAATTGTAAAATATTGTAGACAAACAGACCTCCTGAATGCTAAATGTAACAATGCTTCTAGTCCTGGGGTATGATTCATTCTGAGGTGGCAGTGCCTTGTCCTTGACAACACAAAACCTCACTGTGGCTGCCTCCATCTTGTGGTTACCTCATTCTGCTTGGACTCTTAAAAAGAGTCAAATAAAAAAATCAAAATAGATATGTAGTTTGTTTATCAGGGGTGTTGAATGCTTTTAGCATCCTCAGCAACACTCCAACACTGAATTTTTGCAGGGAGAAGAAATTCAATTGAAGGGAAACTTTTAAATAGAAGTGTTCTTACACAGCCAAGGAATTTTCAGTGTATAAGAAGCTCCAGAAGGGTAGCAGAGCTGGGGAAGGGTTTGGAGAACAGGGCTGGGGAGGAGCAACTGAAAGAGCTGGGGAGGTTTAGTCTAGAGGAGGCTGAGGGGAGACCTCATTGCTCTCTGCAGCTCCCTGGAAGGAGGTTGGAGCCAGCTGGGGTTGGGGTCTTCTCCCTAGTATCAGGTGATAAAAGGAGAGGAAATGGCCTCAAACTGTGCCAGTGGAGGGTTAGAGCAGAGAAGAGGAAAACATTTCATTTGTCCACAGCCACACACCTGGGTAGAACTGGGCTGAGATTCTCCATGGATGTTCCACAAGAGCTACAGCATCAGACATGGCTAAGAAGCACTAAGGATAAATGGCTCAGTCACCTGAGCTTGCAGCAGCAAATGCAGAGTGGCCACTGCATGTGGGGTTCATGCACAGTTACATTGCCAGGGGCTTGGTCACTCTGAGTAACAAGTTTAACAAAAAGCTGGTAGAATGCAGCTGCTTGGAAGGTGAAAGGAAAAGGTATGCAGACATTAGACCTTCTGTGGAGCAGCTGAAGGAACTGATGCTGTTTGTTCTGGAGGAGAAGAGGGGTTGAGGGGAGAACTCATTGCTCTCTACAAGTCCCCAAGAGGAGATTGGAGATCCAAGTTAGGAGCAGGTGTGGATGTGTTGGAGGGGAGGAGGTTCTGCAGAGGGACCTGGACAGAGGCCAATGGGGTGAGATTTAACAAGGCTAAGGGCAGGGTTCTACACTTGGGTCACAGCAACCCCAAGCAGTGCTCCAGACTGGGGACAGAGTGGCTGGAGAGCAGCCAGAGAGGGACCTGGGGGTGTTGGTTGGCAGCTGAACATGAGTCAGCAGTGTGCCCAGGTGGGCAGGAGAGCCAATGGCATCCTGGCCTGGATCAGGAGCAACACATTGGGTGATTCTGTGCTCCACAACCTCCCTGGAGGTGTTCAAGGCCAGGTTGGATGAGGCCTTGAGTGAGCTGTGCTAGTGGGAGGTGTCCCTGCCTATGGCAGGGGGTTGGAACTGGATGATCTCTGAGGTCCCTTCCAACCTTCCCATTCTATGATTTGCCAGAGTGATATTTCACCTCAGGATGAGGGAGATGGACTGGGAGCTCCTTTATTTCCAGGTTTATGGATATTTCCAGCTTTAGGTTGTAGTAGAAAGGGGGAAAAAAAACAACAACAAACCTAAGATTTATGTAGAACTCTGATTTACTTCATGATTGGATTCAGGTGCTAGAGATTTGTCAAAATAACATGATCAGAAACCCTTGTTGTGAAACCAAGGTTTTGGTCTGCTCAGTCGTGAGTGTAAGATAGACTCATAGACTTGTTTGGGTTGCAAAAGCCCTCTAAGAACACCCAACTTAACTGTCAACCCAACACCAGCATGGCACAGGCACGCACATGCTGTCAGTTCCCACAGCTTAGCTGTGTGCTTGTGAAGAGAAAGCACAGACACACACCACACACAAACCGAATGGTTTGAGACCAGGTTGAGACTTCAGACAAACCTAACTGAGAAGGCAGCCACAGGAATTAGCACAGCACAGGAACTAACCCACAGCCATCTCCTGTCTGCAAGCTCTGCCAAGGAGGAGAGAAATGGCAAAGACAAGACAGACAAGGCATAAAAAATTGCCTTGCATCTCTGAGAGCAGAAGCTGAGGTCATCAAAATATTGCACTTTAGAGCCAGATTGACTCAGAATCACAGAGTTGTTGTGGTTGGAGAAGATCTCTAAGGTCATTGAGTCCAGTTATTAACCCAACACCACCATGGCAACTAAACCCTGTCCGAGAGTGCCACAGGTTCCTTGTACACCTCCAGGGATGGGGACTCCACAGCCTCTCTGGGCAGCCTGCTCCAGGCCTCCAGCACCATCACACCAAACAAGTTTCTCCTCATGTTGAGCTGAAGCCTTCTCTGTTCCAGTTTGTAGCTGCTGCTCCTTGGCTTATTGCTGCTGACCCCCAAGAAGAGCTTGGCCCCAGCCACTGACCCCCACCCCCCAGGGGTTGGTACACATTGCTCAGATCTCCTCTCAGCCTTCTCTTCCCCACACTAACCAGCCCCAGGGCTCTCAGGCTCTCTCCCTAGGGCACTACCACTCATCCTCATGGCTCTCTGTTGGACTCTCTCCAGCAGGTCCCTGTCTCTCCTGAACTGGGGAGCCCCAACCTGGACACAGGATTGCAGCTGTGGTCTCAGCAGAGCAGAGGGGGAGAAGAACCTCCCTAGCCCTGCCATGGCAACAAAACCAATGGAAATCACAGAATCATAGGATTGTTTCATTTGGAAAAGACCTCTGAGATCATCCAGTCCAACCATCAACACCACCACCACTGGCACTAAGCCATGTCCCCAAGTGCCATGGCCACAGGTTTCATGAACACCTGCAGGGATGGGGACTCCACCACCTCCCTGGGCAGCCTGTGCCAATCCCTGACCACTCTTGCAGCAAAGTAATCTTTCCTAATCTCCAACTTCCTCATCCCAGGGCATTTCCTCTCATTCTATCATCTAATACAATGGAAAAGAGCTTAACCCCCACCTCACTACAGGCTCCTTCCAGGGAGATGCAGAGGGCAATGATTTCTCCCTCAGCCTCCTCTTCTCCAGACCAAACACCCCCAGTTCCTTCAGCTGCTCCTCACAAGAGCTTTACTGTAGCCCCTTCACCAGCTTCACTCACATCTCTGGACCTCCTGAAAACTCCAATCTGCCCAGCTCAGTTAGGCTGGTGGCACACATTCAGTGTCACTCAAAAACTGTTTAATTAAGATCTCTTTCTAATTGTAATACCATTGGTTAATTAGAAGTCAGGGAAAGTAATTACACTTTTTTCCCCTTGCTAAAAGATGAAGCCTTTTTATACTTCAGTCATTACTGAAAGCAATCTCACTGCACTCTTTAGTGTTGTTCAGTGTAGCTGCTTTGAGTTTTGTCACCTCACATAGGAAGTGTTTGTAGGCAAGCATTGTGTTATGTTCAATGAGAGCTGCCAGTGTGCTCTGGCAGCTCAGAGTGCCAATCAGAGCCTGGACTGCAGCAGGAGCTGTGTGGGCAGCAGGGTGAGGGAAGTTATCCTGCCCCTCTATGCACTGCTGAGACCCCACCTGGACTACTGCATGCAGTTCTGGAGACTCTATTACAAGAGGGCTATGGAGGTGCTGGAAGGTGTCCAGAGCAGGGCCACGAGGATGAGCAGAGGGCTGGAGCTGCTCTGCTGTGAGGAGAGACTGAAGGAGTTGGGGCTGTGCAGCCTGGAGAGGAGAAGGCTCCCAGGTGACCTTCTTGTGGCCTTCCAGGATCTGAAGGGGGCTACAAGAAAGCTGGGGAGGGACTTTTTATGCTGTCAGGGAGTGACAGCACTGGGGGGAATGGAACCAAAGCTAGAAGTGGGGAGATTCAGACTGGATGTTAG
>VWZE01017338.1:49244-61259 GCA_013396675.1 Eubucco bourcierii | reverse complement strand
CATGACTGGCAGGAGGCGTGCCCAAATGGGACAGGTGGCGTTGAGAACATGGCAAGTACCCAGAGGGTGATTCCAAGGTGGACCTGGGTGCTGCTTGTATCACAGAATGGTAAGGTTGGAAGGGACCTCAGGGATCATCCAGTTCCAACCCCCTGCCATAAGCAGGGACACCTCCCACTAGCACAGGTCACTCAAGGCCTCATCCAACCTGGCCTTGAACACCTCCAGGGAGGGAGCAGCCACAACCTCCCTGGCAACNAAGCAGGGACACCTCCCACTAGCACAGGTCACTCAAGGCCTCATCCAACCTGGCCTTGAACACCTCCAGGGAGGGAGCAGCCACAACCTCCCTGGGCAACCTGTGCCAGTGCCTCACCACACTCACCATAAAGATCTTCCTCCTAACATCCAGTTTCAATCTCCCCTCTGCCAGTTCACACCCATTGCCCCTTGCCCTGTTATTCCCAGACCTTGTCAGTAGTCCCTCCCCAGCCTTCCTGTAGGCCCCTTTCAGATACTGGAAGGCTACTCTAAGGTCTCCTTGCAGTGGTGTACGGATTAACGCTTCTGAATTGCAGCAACAGAGAATGAAAGAGGTTGGAAAAGGCCTCTGAGATCAACCTTTCACCTAACACTTTCTAATTAACTAACCCATGGCACTAACTGCCTCAAGCAGCCTCCTCTTAAACACCTCCAGGGATGGGGACTCCACCACTCCCCAGGCAGCCCATTCCAATGCCAATCACTCTTCTTCCTAACATCCAGCCTGAACCTGCCCTGGCACAGCTTGAGGCTGTGTCCTCTTGTTCTGTCCCTGGGTGCCTGGCAGCAGAGCCCAACCCCACCTGGCCACAACCTCCCTTCAGGTAGCAGTAGAGAGCAATGAGCTCTGCCCTGAGCCTCCTCTTGTGCAGGCTGCACACCCCCAGCTCCCTCAGTGGCTCCTTGTAGAGCTGTGCTCCAGCTGAAGATCCAGAGAAGACTCTTTTCACTGCTCCCTAACTTTTTCACAGCCTGGTCACTCCTTCAGATCATTGTCACTAACATGTTAAGAACCATTTGCCAAAATCACTAATAATAATCACAGAAACACAAAAATGTTCAGGTTGGAAAACCCCACTCAGGATCTCCAAGTCCACCCAAATATGTTCCTAAGAGAACTGAGAGATGCTGTAGTCAAAAGTCCTTTCAAACCTACCATAAGAGTGCAATGAGGCTGGGGAGAGGCCTGGAGCACAGCCCTATGGAGAGAGGCTGAGGGAGCTGGGATTGGTTAGCCTGGAGAAGAGGAGGCTCAGGGGAGACCTTCTTGCTGTCTCCAGCTACCTGAAGGGTGCTTGTGGCCAGGAGGAGGTTGCTTTCTTCTCTCAGGCAAGCAGCAGCAGAACAAGAGGACACAGGCTGAAGCTGTGCCAGGGGAAATTTAGGTTGGAGGTGAGGAGAAAGTTGTTGCCTGAGAGAGTCATTGCCTGCTGGAATGGGCTGCCCAGGGAGGTGGTGGAGTCAGCGTCCCTGGAGGTGTTCAAGGCAGGTTTGGACGTGGCACTTGGTGCCATGGTCTGGTCTTGAGGGCTGTGGTATTGGGTTGGACTTGGTGAGTTTTGAGGTCTCTTCCAACCCTGGTGATACTGGGATACTGTGATACTGTGGTACAATTCACAGAAACACAGAAACACTCAGCTTAGAAAACCCCTGTCAGGATCTCCAAGTCCAACCAAATATGTTCCTAAGAGCACTGAGAGATGCTGTAGTCAAAAGTCCTTTCAAACCTACCACAAGAACAGCACAATTCACAGAAACACAAACATGTTAAGGTTGGAAAAGCCCCTCAGGATCTCCAAGTCCAACCAAATAAGTTCCTAAAGAGAATTGAGAGATGCTGCAGTCAAAAGTCCTTTCAAACCTGCCGTAAGAGGGCAACGAGGCTGGGGAGAGGCCTGGAGCACAGCCCTATGGAGAGAGGCTGAGGGAGCTGGGATTGGTTAGCCTGGAGAAGAGGAGGCTCAGGGGAGACCTTCTTGCTGTCTCCAGCTACCTGAAGGGTGCTTGTAGCCAGGAGGAGGTTGCTTTCTTCTCTCAGGCAAGCAGCAGCAGAACAGCACAATTCACAGAAACTCAGCTTGGCAAAGCCCCTCAGGATCACCAAGTCCAACCTAGAACCCTGCTCTGCAAGGCTCACCCTAAACCATAGCCCCAAGCACCTCAGCCAAACCACCTTTAAATGGTGATTCCACCACCTCCCTGGGCAGCTCATTGCAATGTCTGACCACTCTTGCTGGGACAAAATAATCTCCCTCATGTCCAGTCTAACCCTGCCCTGCTGCAGCTTGAGGCCATTCCCTCTTGTTCTATCACTGGTGACCTGTGAGCAGAGCCCAGCACCAACCTCTGCACAACCTCCTACAGGTAGCTGCAGACAGCCATGAGCTCTGCCCTCAGCCTCCTCTGTTTCACACTAACCATCCCCAGCTCCAGGACAGATTTATTCTCCAAAATGCACTTTTTACTCAGGCTGTGGCTATTTGCAATCAAACCTGTTAATTGTTCATTGGCCAAGCTGGAGCACTGGAGGTAGTATTAATTTTCATGGCAGGTCTCTACAGCACTCAGCCTTCAAAACAACGACCACCTAATGCTTGATCTGATCCAGAGTTTGGGAAGGCTGATTTGCCAAAACTACCAAATGTCAAAGGTTTTACTGACTACAGTGAGGTCAGGACTTTACCCCAGGGCTTGAGAACAAAGGTAATGATTCTGCAGATTTCAAACACTTTCTGTCTCTCTCTGCTTTTGCTGCCTTTTGAAAACACATTGACTGATTCTTCTTTTTTGTTCTGCCTGTTTCTTTTTTTTTTTTAAGTGTATCCTGACACTTAATTTATGACATTTATGGCTTGCTAAACTAATGGTATGTTTGTTTTCTCTGATAATTTCTTTCCCCTTCTTTTTATTTCAAAGCTTACTCCTCATTTGATTCTAGTTGGAGTACCTACAGCTTGGAGTCTAATCTTTCACCAGGGAAAAAAAGAAAAAGCAATCTTCTTCCTTCATGTTTTACACAGAATCCTCAGGGCTGGAAAGGACCACAAGGAGCATTCAGTTCACACCACACCTCACACTAGAGCAGGTTGCCCACAGCCACATCCAGCCTGGCCTTAAATACCTCCAGGGANGAAGGCCAAAAGAAGGTCTCCTCAGAGACTCTAATGTCTATACTGTGTAAACTATCTGTGGCATAAAGGAAGCACAAATCTCATGCATGGAGACCTGCATTAGCATTGGATATATTATTAAGGGTTAATAATCAAAACCTGGTTCTATCAGCCCTCCTTGTGACCAGCCACTCTCATGCTGAAGAACTTCTTCCTAAGGTCTAATCTCAATCTGCCCTCCTCCAGCTTTGTTCCATTCCCCCCAGTCCTATCACAACCTGACACCCTAAAGAGTCCCTCCCCAGCTTTCTTGTAGCCCACTTCAGACATTGGAAGGTCACAAGAAGCTCTCCTGGGAGCCTTCTCCTCTCCAGACTGATCAACCCCAACTCTCTCAGTCTGTCCTCACAGCAGAGCAGCTCCAGCCCTCTGAGCATCCTGCTGGCCCTTCTCTGGACACCTTCCAGCACAAATGTACTGCACAGCCTGTTCAGTGTTCCTAGAACAAGAGAGTTCCATAAAGCTGGGCTTTGTAACTCCCACAAGCAGTGTTAGAAGGGATATGCTCAGACATTAAATGTGGCAATGTATAATTGTTAGGAACCTGCAGTAGCAGTTAATTAAGGAGAGCGTCTGGTTTCTCCAAACTGAAGAGAGGGCTTTGAGGAGACCTTCTTGTGGCCTTCCAGTATCTGAAAGGTGCTACAAGAAAGCTGGGGAGGGATTTTTTTTAGGCTGTCAGGTGGTGACAGGTCTGTGGGGAATGGATCCAAGCTAGAAATGGGGATATTCAGACTGGATGTTTGGAAGAAGTTCTTCAGGATGGGGAGGGACTTTTTAGGATGCAGGGTATTTTCCTGTAATAAAAATGTGCTCAACTATATTAAAAAAAAAAAAAAAAGTGGAACTTTCATAAACACAGAGAAAAATCAGTGTCCTTTTTAGTATTTAGATTTACCATTTTTGAATTGATAGTATTGATTATTTATGCTCTTTCAGCTGAAAGTTCATAAAGCCACCAGAGCTCTCCTTCAGTAAATGTTTTGCAGCCATCAGAGACTTCACTCAATTAAAAAGGTCAGAACCAGAGAAAGACACGGGAGGGGGTGGGGGGTGGGGAAAGAAATCCTACATTTTTCTTAACTGTATATATTATCTATCCAGGAAGACCTGAGGGAATTTTCACTGATATTGAATTTTCAGTAGGAGAAAAAAAATAAAAATAAAAAAAAATATCAGGAGGACAGCCACAAATTGTTTTGTGATTGCTGGAAGAGCTGGTCACACATTTTTCTAGCAAAGCCATTTTCTCACAGAAAACTACAGATAGGCTTCAAAATCAATACTGCTGGTGATCTGCCTGCAAACTAGCAAAGAATTTGCTGCTGCAAGACAGCAGATGTTCATTAACTGTGTGCAGTTCTGGAGCCCCCAGCACAGGAAGGACATGGAAGTGTTGGAGCCAGTACAGAGGAGGCCACCAAGATGCTGAGAGGGCTGCAGCAGCTGTGCTGTGAGGACAGGCTGAGAGAGTTGGGGCTCTGCAGCCTGCAGAAGAGAAAGCTTCCAGGAGACCTTGGAGTAGCCTTCCAGGATCTGAAGGGGGCTACAGGAAGGCTGGGGAGGGACTATTGACAAGGTCTGGCAGTGACAGGACAAGGGGAATGGGTTTGAACTGGCAGAGGGGAGATTGAAAGTGGATGGTAGGAGGAAGTTGTTTGCAGTGAGGGTGGTGAGACACTGGCACAGGTTGCCCAGGGAGGTGTTGAAGGCCAGGTTGGAGGAGGCCTTGAGTGACCTGTACCAGTGGGAGGTGTCTCTGCCTATGGCAGGGGGTTGGAACTGGATGATCTTTGAGGTCCCTTCCAACCTTACCATTCTCTGATTTTGTGATTTCCTTATCCCTTTACACAGCTCAGGAAAAGCAGCAAACTAAAGAAAGCAGCTCTAGAGATCTATAAAGTTCAAAGTATTTCCTTCTCCCTTTGCACAGCTCAGGATCATTCTTATCTTATTCTGCAGTTTATCTATTTTACTTTTTCCCCCCCTCTCTATTTTATTGATCTCATCCAGCAGCTACCGTGTAGCAAACAGAGATTTTTTATGGATATATTTAGATGCAGATACATTAAAAAAACAAACAAACAAACAAAAAACCAGGAAAAGATGAAAAACTGTTTACAGTTCTGGAGCCCCCAGCACAGGAAGGACATGGAAGTGTTGGAACAGGTCCAGAGGAGGCCACCAAGATGCTGAGAGGGCTGCAGCAGCTCTGCTGTGAGGACAGACTGAGAGAGTTGGGGCTCTGCAGCCTGCAGAAGAGAAGGCTGCCAGGAGAGCTTGGAGTAACCTTCCAGGATCTGAAAGGGGCTCCAGGAAGGCTGGGGAGGGACTATTGACAAGGTCTGGGAATGCCAGGACAACGGGAATGGGTTTGAAGTGGCAGAGGGGAGATTGAAAGTGGATGTTAGGAGGAAGTTGTTTGCAGTGAGGGTGGTGAGACACTGGCACAGGTTGCCCAGGGAGGTGGTGGAGCACAGAATCACCCAATGTGATCTTTGATCACATTGGGTGATTCTGTGCTCCACCACCTCCCTGGAGGTGTTGAAGGCCAGGTTGGAGGAGGCCTTGAGTGACCTGTACTAGTGGGAGGTGTCCCTGCCTATGGCAGGGGGTTGGAACTGGCTGATCTTTGAGGTCCCTTCCAACCTTCCCATTCTATGATTCTATGATGGCACGAGCACAAATGTTTTGTGGCAAGAATGACTCCATTTCAGCAGAAAAAGCTGTATTTGCTTGTGCAGTGGTGTCTGTGTCTACACACACATCTCCCATCTCATTATTTATCAGGCATCCATACAATCTGGGGGAGCATATAGAATGCAGGCAGGCTGAGCAGGCCCATTTCCATATTCACATATACATAAAACAGTGGATGACACGTCCCCTGATCAAACCTGTTATTTCAACACTTCCAGGGAAAAGTGTTAAAATAAATGGCTCATCACATACAATGTGTTAAAATAAATGTTTATTTCCACGCTCTCTGTATCATAGCCATTTCTTTCAACACTTCCCAGCTCTCAAGACTCACAGAACCAAGAGCAGGGAGAACTGAGAGCTGCACCAAAGGCAGCTGATGAGCGCGGTCCACTCCCATCCGCTCGCCATGGGATGAGTGGGAAGTTGCAGCTCTACCTAAGGTAGTTGATGAGCACAGCCCTTCTCATGTCTGCTACAGGACAAGTGGGAAGTTAATCTGACAGTTTGGTTGGGTTTTTTTTTTCCTCTCAGCAATAAGTGGAAACTAACTACCTTGGCTCTTTGTGGGGATCTGCATGTGTCTGCAAGCTGGTGAGCTACGGCATCCTTCGGAAAGGAGGAGGCTGTGGGAGACTTGGAAAGCAAGCTGCTGCTGCCAGCACTGAGCTGGGAAAGGCAGCAAAGCATGGGGGCTTTGGGCAGGCTCACTTTGCTGTGATGCACTTTGACACAGAGGGATCTAGGCAGAGAGGAGAGGGAGAAGGAGAAGAAGAAGGAGAAGGAGGAGCAGGAGGAGAAGGAGGAGAAGGAGAAGGAGAAGGAGAAGGAGAAGGAGAAGGAGAAGGAGAAGGAGAAGGAGAAGGAGAAGGAGAAGGAGAAGGAGAAGGAGAAGGAGAAGGAGAAGGAAAAGGAGGAAAAGGAGGAGGAGAAGAAGCAGAGTTCCACCTGAACATGAGGAAGAACTTCTTGACTGTAAGGGTCCCAGTGCCTCACCACCTTCATGCTGAAGAACTTCCTAATGTCTAATCTCCTCTAATTCGGATCCATTCCCTCCAGGCCTGTCACTACCTGACACCCTAAAAAGTCCCTCCCCAGCTTTCTTGTAGCCCCCTTCAGATCCTGGAAGGCCACAAGAAGCACTCCTCAGAGACTCTATAGTGTGTAAACTATCTGTGGCATAAAGGAAGCACAAATCTCATGCATGGAGACCTACATTAGCCTTGGCTATATTATTGAGGGTTGATAATTAAAACCTGGTTCTCTCAGTCCTCCTTGTGACCAGCCACATCCCTCAATGCTGATTTCAAGCCAAAAATTACACACCTGTATCATGACTCTGCTTTGCTGCATTAATAACAAAATAACAGCTTCAATGGGCCTAAATACTAATTTGGTTGATCCATCCAGGGCAGCAGAAGGGGATGCAAGGGAATTTAGTGCATTGCTCTGCCAGATCATTTTAATTGTTATCCAATGAGGGCAGCTCAGAGGGTAAGGAACTTAATTTATGTACTTACTCATCCCCTCAGCTTCCACTGTAGAAAAATGGTAGCAGCACAACTCCTAAACAGCATTCACTGCCTTTCAGTGCACAAAGCAAAGGTCAATTAACAGAGAGCCAGGGCCCCCCCGAGGGCTTCTTGATCTCCAAATATCCATCAGCAGACAGAGTGCTGCTGCTAAACCCACAGCAGCAGGAGTTGGCATTTCTGTGGTGCCTTCTAGGTGAGGATATCCAAATGCTGCACAAAGGTGGAACATTCAGCCTGGAGAAGAGAAGGTTTCCAGGAAACCTTAGAGTAGCTTTCCAGGATCTGAAGTGGGCTACAGGAAGGCTGGGGAGAGACTATTGACAAGGTCTGGGAATGGCAGGACAAGGGGCAATGAGTTTGAAGTGTCAGAGGGGAGATTGAAAGTGGATGTTAGGAGGAAGTTGTTTGCAGTGAGGGTGGTGAGACACTGGCACAGGTTGCCCAGGGAGGTTGTGGAGCACAGAATCACCCAATGTGATCTTTGATTCTGTGATTCTGGGTGATTCTGTGCTCCACAACTTCCCTGGAGGTGTTCAAGGCCAGGTTGAATGAGGCCTTGAGTGACCTGTACTAGTGGGAGGTGTCCCTGCCTATGGCAGGGGGTTGGAACTGGATGATCCTTGAGGTCCCTTCCAACCTTCCCATTCTATGATCCTATGATTCTATTTTTATCTCCTAGAAGAGAGTGAGTGCATGGGAAACCCTGCGAAAGCATGTGTGAGGAGAGCTAACAGTAGCAGTACAGGTTGGGAAGGGATCTGCTGGAGAGCAGGACTGTGGAGAAGGACCTGGGAGTGCTGGGGGGCAACAAGTTCTGCATGGGCATCAATGAGCCCTGGTGGGTAAGAAGCCAATGGGGTCCTGGAGGGCATTAAGCAGAGTGTGGCCAGCAGAGCAAGGGAGGTTCTGATCCCCCTCTGAGGCCCCACCTGGAATATTGCAACAGTTCTGGGCTCCCCAGTTCAAGAGGGGCAGGGATCTGCTGGAGAGAGTCCAAGAGAGGGCTACAAGGATGCTGAAGGGACTACAGCACTGCCTGAGAGCCCTGGGGCTGCTTAGTCTGCAGAGGAGAAGGCTGAGAGGGGATCTGAGCAATGTCTGTCAAGAGCTGAGGGCTGGGGGGCAGGAAGGAAGGCACAGGGACAGCCTCTGCTCATTTGTGCCCTGCCATAGGACAAGGGGCAAGGGATGGAAACTGCAGCACAGCAAGTTCCACATCAACACGAGGAAGAACTTCTTGGCTGGAAGGGTCCCAGAGCCCTGGCACAGGCTGCCCAGAGAGGTTGTGGAGTCTCCTTCTCTGGAGCCTTTCCAGCCCTGTCTGGATGTGTTCCTGTGTGACCTGCTCTGGATTCTCTGGTCCTGCTCTGGCAGGGGTTGACCTGGAAGCTCTGCAGAGGTCCCTTCCAACCCCTAAAACATCCTCTGATCCTGTGAGTAGTTTCACCTGAGCAGAACTGGTAGCCATGAGCCCTCCTGCTCACAAACCTCTCACCCCCTGTCCCAGGCTGTCACATCGCCGCTGACTCTAAAACCAGGATCGTTTCTTAGAAAAACACTTTGTAAGCTAACTCAAGCAGTCTCCCCTTGGAAGCAAATTCCACAGTGATGTCTTGGGCACCTCATTCTGTTCATCTCCATGGAGGAAATTTCTTGCCCATGCAAACCAGAGGCACAGGCATGGGAGTATGGCTGCTCATAGGTCTGTTGCTGACCACCTCCGCCACCCACAAAGGAATTACGCTCTCATTTATTTCCCTTTTCTCTCATATCTAAACTGAAAAGCATCTGAAAGAAGAGATTCACTCTGGAGGGCTGTTCCACTTTGTAGACCAGTGTCTTCATTGTAAATGGCAATTAAAAGTTTTCCCAGAGAATTAAAGAGAGAGTTCAGGGGGATGGGCAAAATATGAGAGATGCTTATCCCATTTGGCTGGTCTAAAAGATTCTGTATGGCTTGCAGCTACAGTCTGCTCTTCTTTTTCTCTCTCCTGTGCTCCTCCGGACATTGCTTCACTCCTGTCCTCGTTGCCATTGTTTGGGTTAGTGGTTAAGGACAATGACTGTGAGCTGGGAGAGATAATGCTGTGTAAGCTGCCAGCAGTCCCTGGGTTTTGTCCAGGGAAGTGCTCGGGGTGGGCAGCTGAGCTATTGTCTAGTTGTATACAGAATCATAGAACCATAGAATGGGAAGGTTGGAAGGGACCTCAAAGCTCATCCAGTTCCAACCCCCTGCCACAGGCAGGGACACCTCCCACTAGCACAGGTCACTCAAGGCCTCCTCCAACCTGGCCTTCAACACCTCCAGGGAGGGAGCAACCACAACCATTCCATGATTCTATGATTCTGTACTAGAGCAGATCAAAGGAGAAAGGAACAGAGCATCATCCCAGAACAGAGTGAGGGGAAATTCTTTACATTTTGGCTTCTCATCCCTCTCAGCAAACCAATGACTGATACAGAATTCATAATTATTTTCTTCTCATGACCAACTGTCGTGGGTTTAAAGAGCCAACAGAGTGAAGCTCTCAAACGAATAGGAGAAAAAACAGAATTGTATCTGGAGAGAGAGTCACAGACTGAGATTACAGAGCAGATCCAGAAGCCATTAGCAAATCCCCTGAATTTTCCCCCATCCCAAAACTAAATCTACAATCCCCAGTGCTCCAGTCCTCCCCCCCCATGCCACTGCCATCCTCCAGAGGCCTGAGCACAGCCTCTGGAGGCCCCAAACCAGGCCTATCCTTACATGTTTATCCTGATAAGGGAGCTCCTGCTTGGCGCAAGGCTGGAGGGGGAGGAAAGGAGAACAAACTGGCCCTGCTGTGAGCTTATGAAGAGATAGCAGAATGATGGGACTGAATAATAATCTTCCAGTCCCCAGAGGACTATTTTAACCTTATAGTTCCCAACCTGGGAACCAACAATCTATTTTCTCTCATTAAAATACTCCAGTTAGCCACAAAACCAGCAGAGGGTGGGGCAAATCCCACATTCTATGTGATGCACAAGGGTTGCTTCCTCATGATCCTTGGTCAGGTACAACCAGCAGGAATCATAGAATCACAAAATGGTAAGGTCGGAAGGGATCTCAAGGATCATCTAGTTCCAACCATAGGCAGGGACACCTCCCACTAGCACAGGTCACTCAAGGCCTCCTCCAACCTGGCCTTGAACACCTCCAGGGAGGGAGCAGCCACAACCTCCCTGGGCAACCTGTGCCAGTGTCTCACCACCCTCACTGCAAACAACTTCCTCCTAACATCCAGTCTAAATCTCCCCTCTGACACTTCAAACCCATTGCCTTTGTCCTGGCATTCCCAGACCTTGTCAATAGTCCCTCCCCAGCCTTCCTGGAGCCCCCTTCAGATCCTGGAAGGCTACTCTAAGGTCTCCTGGAAGCCTTCTCTTCTCCAGGCTGCAGAGCCCCAACTCTCTCAGCCTGTCCTCACAGCAGAGCTGCTGCAGCCCTCTCAGCATCTTGGTGGCCTCCTCTGGACCCACTCCAACCCTTCCATGTCCTTCTTGTGCTGGGGGCCCCAGAACTGTACACAGTTCTGAGGATGATTTTCAGCACTGGGTGTAGCTATGAAAACGAAGGGAGCCCATTTGCATGAGCTATCGCTGACGGAACACCGCGCATGCAAAGCTCAAAGACGAGGCCTCACAAAAGCATAAATGTTCCCTGTGAAACTCTTAACACATCTGTTCAGCACTGAAAAGCCAGCATTTGAGTCCAAGGCACCAGAGAGCTGAGACAAGTGCATTTTTGGAATCAAAACAAGTGCTGGTAATTTAAGAAAATACTGTAAAGCACACAAAGACCATGCAACGCCGTCTGGTGCACAATGCATCTGCTAATCAATTGAGGGTATAAGCCAAGTTTACTAGCAACACAAATAGGCTTAAGTTCTTTATTCAGCAATTCAAAATGGAAACTAGCAGCATTAAAAAAGTGGTGCACTCACAATTAGGGGAAAAGGAAAAGAAAAAGGAAGTGAAAAATTAAAAGGAAAAGAAAAAGGAAAAGAAAAAGAAAGCGAAAAGTTAAAAGGAAAAGAAAAAGGAAGAGAAAAAGAAAGCAAAAAATTCAAAGGAAAAGAAAAAGGAAGAGAAAAAGAAAGGGAAAAGTTAAAAGGAAAAGAAAAAGGAAGATAAAAAGAAAGTGAAAAATTCAAAGGAAAAGAAAAAGGAAGAGAAAAAGAAAGTGAAAAATTAAAAGGGAAAGAAAAAGGAACAGAAAAAGAAAGCGAAAAATTAAAAGGAAAAGAAAAAGGAAGAGAAAAAGAAAGCGAAAAGTTAAAAGGAAAAGAAAAGGGAAGAAAAAAAGAAAGCAAAAAATTCAAAGGAAAAGAAAAAGGAAGAGAAAAAGAAAGGGAAAAGTTAAAAGGAAAAGAAAAAGGAAGATAAAAAGAAAGTGAAAAATTCAAAGGAAAAGAAAAAGGAAGAGAAAAAGAAAGTGAAAAATTAAAAGGGAAAGAAAAAGGAACAGAAAAAGAAAGCGAAAAATTAAAAGGAAAAGAAAAAGGAAGAGAAAAAGAAAGCGAAAAGTTAAAAGGAAAAGAAAA